>CM038682.1:361338104-361597804 GCA_021605205.1 Aegilops longissima | reverse complement strand
TCTTGTTTTGCTTGTCATTTGCAAACTGTGCATCCGATTCGGTGATCTTTATATCGATTTCAACTGAAATCATCTCACCTTTCAGTGGCATACTTGGTTTTCCAAGTTGATGCCTGGTTCATCATTTTCCTTCGAACGCGCATCGCATTGCATATCACATCTAGCATATCATGCCATGTATTGCATCATGTTGCTCGTGCATTGCACCGTGATTTATTGTGGTTCCTTTGTTTGTGTTCTTGCTTTGGGTAGGCCGGGAGGCGAGTGCGTGAGCGAGGAACCTGTTGAGAAGCAGCTTCGAGGATCAAGCTTTCGACAACTCTGAGAACTTTCTGAGCAAGATGACCATACCCTCGAAATCACTTCTATCTTTGCTTGCTAGATGCTCGCTCTTTTGCTATGCCTATGCTACGATGCCTATCACTTGCTATATCATGCCACCCATATTGCCATGTCAGACCTCTAACCATCCTTTCCTAGCAAACCGTTGATTGGCTATGTTACGCTTTGCTCAGCCCTCTTATAAGCGTTGCTAGTTGCGGTGAAGATGAAGTTTGTTCCTTGTTGGAACATGGAGATGTTGTTCCTTGTTGGAACATGTTTACTTGTTGGGGATATCACAATATATCTGCTATAATTAATGCATCTATATACTTGGTAAAGGGTGGAAGGCTCGGCCTTATGCACAGTGTTTTGTTCCTCTTGCCGCCCTAGTTTCCGTCATACGGTATTATGTTCCTTGATTTGGCGTTCCTTACGGTTGGGTGATTTATGGGACCCCTTGACAGTTCGCTTTGAATAAGACTCCTCCGGCAAGGCCCAACTTTGGTTTTACCATTTGCCACCTAAGCCTTTTCCCGGGTTTCGCGAGCCGAGGTCATCTTTATTTACCCCGGGCTAGTGCTCCTTGAGTGTTGGTCCAAACTAGAGCACCGTCGGGACCATTCCTTAGCAACTTGGATTACGTCGGTACTATGCGCCGGCTTATCCGGTGTGCCACGAGCAGGATATGTGCAGCTCCTATCGGGTTTGTCGGCACATTGGTGACTTTCTGGTCTTGTTTTATTCTTTGTCGAAATGTCTTGTAGTCCGGGATTCGAGACTGATCGGTCTTCGGTAGAAGGAATATCCTTCGTTGACCGTGAGAGCTTATCTTGGGCTAAGTTAGGACACCTGCAGGTATTATCTTTGAAAGCCGTGCCCATGGTTATGAGGCAGATGGGAATTTGTTAATGTCGGTTGTAGAAAACCGAAGTTGACCTTAATTAAACACATCAACCGCGTGTGTAACCGTGATGGTCTCTTCTCGGTGGTCAGGGAAGTGAACGATGTTGGATTTATGTTTGGCGTAAGTAGTTCGGGATCACTTCTTGATGGCTAATAGCTTCACGACGTGCTTTGCTTCTCTTCTCGCTCTCTTTTGCGAATGTAGCCACCATATATGCTGAGTAAACTTGTTGCAGCTCCACCTCACAACTCTGTCCTTCCTATAAGCTTAAATAGTCTTGATCTCGCGGGTGTGAGATTCTGAGTCCCTCGACTCACAGATTCTACCAAAAGCAGTTTCTGAGTGCCGGCGATGCGGTCTGAGATGACACAAGCGAGCTCAAGTGGGAGTTCGACGAGGCGTGGTCGTTACTATGTGTCTTTTCACGATGATCGAGTAGTGGAGCCAGTTGGGACGATCGGGGATCTGTGTAGCATTTGGGGTATCTTCTTTTATTTTGGTTCCGTAGTCGGACCTTGAGTGTAATCTGAATGATGGATGTTTATTTATGTATTGTGTGAAGTGGCGTTGTAAGCCAACTATGTATCTCTTTCCTTATGTATTACATGGGTTGTGTGAAGATTACCTCACTTGCGACATTGCTTTCAATGCGGTTATGCCTCTAAGTCGTGCTGCCGACACGTGGGAGATATAGCCTTGTCGAGGCGTTACAAGTTGGTGTCGAGCCATCCCGACTTAGGAGCCCTAGCGATTGTTTCTTTGGCGTTGTTGAGTCTAGAACAAAAATGTTTTGAGTCTTAGGATTATATATATCGGAGTAGGATTCTTTTACTCCCAGTCCTTAAATCGCTCTGGTGAGGTCTCTGGCGTAGAAGTTTTGACTCTCCTCTCCTCAATTTTCACTTAAATTTTTTTAGGATCACGGGTATCTTGGAATCGTTCGATGGTTTTGTGGCGAGAACATTTTTCTTGGTGCCTCGACATTTAGGGGTTGTGGCGGTGTCCGGGAGTTGAGCTCCAGGGTGTTGTCGTCACAATTTTATCGTTGCGATTCTGGAATACACGAGTTTTTCCGACATCGAAATCTCTTTTATGCAGTTGTTGGTGAGATAACCCGATAACTTGATCTTTGGGCGAGCTCGGGAGTATTGCCATGACTTCGTATAACGGATGCTTTTGAAGGTCGAGGTACCACGATTTCGAAGGTTTCTTGGTTATGTGTTGTGGATGGATCTGGTGGATCTAGGTATTGTTAGTTTGGGTGATATATTTTGTGTCCCTGTATCCCCAACACCAGATTGCATAACGAGAAAGTTTGGGAGTTTATAAATGGGTTTCAAGTAGCTCTTAGCATTTCTTCCCTTGAATACTTGGTTCGTGATTGGGTAATCCTTACCACTTATTTGTTCGATCGTACCTTGTTATTTTTTCTTCAACCTTTAATCAAGTGGCTTCTCACCTTAATGGGCGTGTGATGATTAGCTTTGGAATTCATTCGTTCATCCTTGTTGAATGTTTATTGTGAAGACTATATGTTGCAATTTCTATCCGTTGATTCTACTTGTCTATCTGTCTATCAAAGTGCTAACGGATGTCACCCTCTTGAGGATGGCTCCATAGCAGCGTCTGAATCCGGATCGCGATGATGGGAGTCGATCGAACCCTCCACCTCCACCTCCGCCTCCGGAGGCATGGCAACTATCATGGCAGCCACCAATGCCAATGCTCGAGATGATTTTGCAACTCTTGCAGAAGCGTACTCAAGGGCAAGGCAGTCAAGGAAATCAAGGTCAAGGCAACAACCAGCCGCACTTTGCTACTCTCAATCGGTTCCTCGCTAATCAGCGAAGTCTTTCGGTTTACGTAGCCGAGGCCACAGAGCGCTTCGACGATTGGCTTGTGGACATGTGCAAACATTTTGAATGTAGCAATGTCGGACACGAGGACTTTGTCAAGTTTCCTTCGTTTCAACTCAAGGACCAAGCTGCTGAGTGGTTCCGGCAATACAAAGATTCGAGAGGAGGTCGTGTCATTTCACAGGATGAGTTCGCGAGACTTGAGCTCACCACATTCGAAAAGTGTTGTTGAGAGCAAGCGTGAGGAGTTCCGCAATCTCAAGCAAGGCAACATGTACGTGTATCAATACAATATCCAGTTCGAGCTTCGCTCGCTTTGCTAAGCAAGGCGTCACGATGAAAAAGTATGATCTATCAATTGAGAGGTGGTCTCGAGAAGATCTGCAATTAGCTCTCGTGCTTTTGAGCGAGAAAAGTATGATGAATTCTACAACATGGAACTGAAGCAAGAAGCTGCCCAGCTCAAATGTGAGGCTTCTAAGAAGAGAATCGGGGATCAGATTCGGTCTTCTTCTTCCTCTCAAGTGGCAGCTAAGCAGCGAAGTTCTACCTTCCTCCTCCTCCGTTTAAATCGGCCTTATCGGAGAAGAACTCAGGTGGTCGTGGATCTTCCCACCGCCCAACCCAGGCTATCGAGAACAAGTCTAATTCTCAAGCTCCAAGGTCAAATGCTCCTTATCACCGTCCGCTCTCGGTGACTTGCAACAAATGTCGTGAAAGGTCACTATCGAACAAGTGCTTCAACCAAAGCGCCTTCGCCTCCTCCTCTGTGAAATCTTCCGGCAATGCGGTGGTCAAGCATAATCCCAAGTCGCAAAGGTGAATATGATGAATGCAGCTCAAGCGGAGGAATCTCTTGATGTGATAATGGGTAATCTTCGATTAATGATATTCTGCAAAAGTTTTATTTGATCTTGGTGCATCGCATTGTTTCATGTCAAGATCGTTCTTTGCAAGAATGATTTTTCTTAGTCTTACTGGATAAACCTTTGGGTATTGTTTCTCCGGGAAGTCAATGAAACCAACTCAATAGTTCATGATGTCTCTATCAAGATGGGTGACTATAGATTTCTATCTAAACCATTTGTCCTTGGTGACTCGGATATTGATCTTATTCTCGGGATGGTGGCTTTCTCGGCACAAAGCTCGACTTGATTGTGCTGCCGGGGAAATTCAATTGACTCACTCTTCTAATGATGTGATCATCTATGCGCTCGTGATGAAACCATTGGTTGTTTTCTCTCAATGAGAAGGCGAATTGGATGCTATCTCTCGATTCGATCGTTTGTGAGTACCAAGATGTCTTTCGGAAGAGCTTCCGGGAATGCCTCCTCACGGCCGGTTGAATTCGTTATCGATCTTGAGCACAGCTTGAACCCGTTTGCAAGCGTCCTTACAAGCTTGGACCTAATGAGCTGAAGGAATTGAAGAAGCAGCTCGATGAACAAGAGCGTCTGGGTTTGATCGGTGAGTTCATCTCCTTGGGGTTGTGGTGTTCTTTTTGTCGGAAGAAGGATGGCGCGGACCGACTTTCGTCGATTACCGTCCATTGAATAAGAAGACAATCAAGAACAAGTATCCACTTCCCAACATCAATGAGCTATTGAGCAACTCAAAGGTGCTAAAGTGTTCTCAAGCTTGACCTTCCGTATGGGTTATCATCAAATTCGCATTACGTGAACAAGATATTCCCAAGATAGCATTGAGAACAAGCTTTGGTTCTTATGAATATCTTGTCATGTCTTTCGGCCTTGTCAATGCTCCTCCAACATTCTCTCGAATGATGAACTTCATCTTCAACCCCTACACCAATGAATTCGTCTTGGTCTATCTTGATGATATTTTGGTCTTCTCCAAGAATAAGAAGGATCATGCCAAACATTTGCGATTGGTGCTAGACAAGCTCGGAGAGCATCAATTCTATCTGAATTTTCCAAATGTGAATTTTGGCTTGATGAAGTGCTTTATCTTGGTCATATCATCTCCATAAGGGCATCTTTATTAATCCGAGAAGGTGTCATGGTTGTGAATTGGGAACCTCCTCGAATGTCAAGCAGCTCCATGATTTTCTTGGTCTTGCAAGCTATTGCGAAGATTCGTTGAGAACTTCTCTAAGATTGCAAAGCCTCTTTCCAACCTCCTCGAAGCATGTGAAGTATATACGGTCTCCACGAGTGTGGCGTTGCTTTCAATACTCTCAAAGAAACTTCGTCACAACTCTGTCTTGACTCCTCTGATGAATCCAAGCCATTGAAGTTTTACGTGATGCTTCTCTTCAAGGTCTCGGTCTTTGTGTTAATGCGAGAGAGAGAGTTGTGGCTTATACCTCTCGTCATTGAAGCCCAGCGAAAGAACTACCCACTCACGATCTTGAGTTGGCGGCAGTTGTCCATGCATTGATAACATGGAACATCTCTTGTTGGGAAGGAAAGTGGACATTTTCACCGATTACAAGAGTCTCAAGTACATCTTCCTCAACCCAACCTCAACCTCGAGCAAACTCGATGGGTAGAAATGATTCAAGAGTACAATCCAGTATTGAATATACTCGAGCAAGGCCAATGTGATTGCAGATGCTTTGAGCGGGAAGGCTTCTTGCAGCAGTTTAATCCTCAAGCCCTTCCAACGGATCTCTGTGAAGCTTTCCATAAGCTGAATCTTCAAGTTGTTCCTCAAGGCTTTCTTGCCAACCTCATAGTCTCTCCTACTTTGGAAGATCAGATTTGTGAGGCTCAACTCCTGGATACCATGGTGAAAAAGGTGAAGCGTGGTATCGACAAGGGCATTCAAGTACAAGTGCTTCCACGTTGATGACAAAGATACTCTTTTCTTGAGGACGGATTGTGGTTCCTAAGGGTGATCTCGTAAAATCATTATGAGCAGGGCACACAATTCGCTTCTATCCATTCATCACGGAAATGCGAAGATGTACCATGACCTCAAGCGGTCATATTGGTGGACTCGAATGAGCGAGAAATTGCTCAATTCGTGAATGAGTGTGATGTCTGCGGAAGAGTGAAAGCGAACACCAACGACCAGCTGGTCTCCTCCAACCTCTTGCTATTCGAGAATGGAAGTTTGATCATATTGAAATGGACTTCGTGACTGGTTTCCAAAGTCCAAGCGTGGAAATGATGCTATCTTCGTTGTCATTGACAAGCTTACTAAAGTGGCTCATTTTCTTCCTATCAAAGAATCCATCACAGCAGCTCGGTTGGCGAGCTATACAACTCGAGATTGTCTCCTTGCGGCATTCCACAAGTGATCTCTTGAGACCGTGGCAGCATCTTTACCTCAAGTTTTGGGATTCTTTTAGAAGGCCATAGGCACCAACATTCGTTTCAGCACGAGCTTTCCATCCTCAAACAAGTGGCCAAGTTGGCGAGTCAATCAAATTATTGAAGATATGCTCGGGGCTTGTGTCATTTCCTTGGTATGAAATGGGAAGATTGTCTTCCATATGCGAGTTCTCCTACAACAACAGCTTCCAAGCGAGTTTGGGCAAGGCCCCATTCGAAATTCTCTATGGCGAGAAAGTGCGTACTCCTCTCAATTGGTGCGAGGGCGGTGAGCGCCAACTTCTTGCAGCGAATTGATCACGAAGCGAAGAAATGTGCAAAGTCATTGTGAAAATCTCAAAGCAGCGCAATGGCCCCGAGAAGAGCTATTATGATGACAAGCACCGTGATGTGGCTTTTGAAATCGGAGACCATGTCTACCTCGCGTCTCTCAATGAAAGGCACTTTCGTAACCCGGTATCAAAGGAAGCTTGCCCCTAGATCGTGGGTCCTTTCAAGATCATTGGCAAAAAGCGACCTCGCCTATCAACGAGCTTCCGTCCAACCGGCGAGCGTGCGATGTGTTTCACGTGTCACAACCATAAGTGCTTCAAGACTCTGACGCACTATCAACTTGAAGAAATTGACCTTCAAGAAGATCTCTCTTATCATGAGCACCCGTTGCTATTCTTGAAGAAACCGGCGCAAGACTGCAACAAGTCAATCAAATTCCTGAAAGTGAAGTGGTCACACCATTCCGACCGAAAAGCCACAGGGCGCGAGGATCACCTCCGTTCGAATATCCGGAGTTCTTTCGGTCCTAGATCTTGGGGCGAGATCCTCTTGTAGTGGTGGAGTGTTGTAACACCCGGATGTAACTTTCCATATTTGTAACTCCAACTCTTGCCATTTTCGGCATTGTGATATGATATTCCCTCCGTGGTTGGGTTTTCTTCATTTTTCATTTTGTCCATGTCATGCATCTCATATCATGTCATCATGTGCATCGCATTTGCATACGTGTTAGTCTCATGATTCGAGCTTTTTCCCGTTGTCCGTTTTGCAATCGGCACTCCTATGTCCCCGGCGTCCCCTTTTACATTTTTCGTGGCGGGTACTAAACTTTCTCGGAATGGACGAGGTTTGCCAAGTGGCCTTGGTACACCACGGTGAACCACTGTCAAGTTTGGGTCATTTGGAGCTCGTTTGGTACTCAGCAGTTAACACTCTCTCAAAGGCCTCTTTTAAGTTGCAGCCCAACACCCTTCAAAACAGCCCAATAACCCATCTAAGTCACTTCCATGCTCTCCGTCGTTCGATCACGATCGTGTGGTAACCGCACCTCATTTGGAGCTTCCTAGCTCCTTCTACCTATAAATATGCATCTCCCCTCAAATCCGGATCAATTCCACCTAACCCTAGCTCGCTCCTCTTTACGCGGACACGTCCGAACGGCGCGAACAGCGTCGCCGCGCGCGCGCCGCAACCAACCAGGGGCTGCCACGTGGCCCCGGTCCCCGCTTCGCCGCCGCCGTGCAGCCCCGAGCCCAGTGCCAACCCTCCGCGCCCGCTCCGCCCGCGCCCGGCCGCCCTCAGCGCCGCCCGCGCGCGCGCCCGCCTGCCCTGCTCCGCCGCTCTGCCCCTCGACCGGGCACCGCGCGCGCGCGGCGCCGCCGAACTCCTCCGATCGCCGCCCTCGGCCGCCCCCGCGCCGCCGCCATGGCGCCCTCCTCCGCCCAGCCTCGCCCTCCTCGCCCGGCTTCTCGGTGCTCGGCCGATCCCCGACTCCGGCGAGCAGCGCCGCCGCATCGGGAATCGTCGTGAGATCCGATCTGGTCTCGGCAGTTGACCTCTTCCCCTATTTTTTACAAAGTCTGAAATCTCTTTGTTAAATCATTGCATGTTCATCGCATCACATCTTGCACCGTAGCTCTGTTTTCGTGCGTGTAATATGTCAGATTGTTCTTCACGAAGAGTAGATCATTTCATCTCATTGCATCATTTTCATTTGAGCTCATCTTGATGCCGAAATGCTGTTAGAAGAAGGCTATGTGATGTTAGTTTACATTTCTTAACGAACATGCACTTTGTCATTTTGCCATGATTGATGTGTGCATCCTATGAACTTGAGTCCTGCATGTGTTTTGTAATATGCCATGCCATCTTTCAGGGTGTATGCCATGTATTTTTTGATCTTTGTGGTGACTAGCACAAGCATGCAAACTAGGCTTCATGATGTTGCTGATTTCAGCCCTGTTTTCTTGATATTTTTATGCCATGTTAACTTGATGCTACGAGAGATCCATGCATATTTTGAGATACTTCATAAGGATGTTTTGAACATATGGTTATGATCTATCCATCCATGCCTTTGTTTGCAATTATGGAGTGCCATAGCTTGAGTCAATCGAGCTCTACTTTTGCTATAAAATGTTTCCTGGCAGATTGTTTACATGTTATTCAATTTGCCAAGGTTGTTGTAGTTGATCCGTGTATGCTATGAAGTTGTTCTTGCCATGTATAACTTCTATGCCATGTCTTCTTGATGTATGTATGCTTAGTTTATCATGAAATCCTCTGTAGTGAGTGCATCGAGCTATTAAACATGCCTACTTGTTATCTGTTTTTGCCATGCCACATTCTTTGAATCATTATGAAACTTGCTATATTGACATGGGTGCTATTATATTTTCTGATCCTTTTTGGCTTATGGTCACTAAGGGACTTTTGTTCTATGCTTTGAGTAGATTCATGCCATGCCATGTTTTGCTATTATAAGTTCCTGTAGCATGCTGTTTGCTTGCTCTGAACATTGCTACTGATCTGATTGTGCCATGTTGATAATTTCACCAAGTCTGTGAAGGTGATATATTTTGCACTTTTGCCATGCTTGTTTGGACCTGTTATGATGTGATTTAGCGTAGCTCAGTGTTCATCTTTTGTCAAGCATCTTGAGTAGATCACTACCATATGCTTTTTAGTACGTTTGGGTGCAGATAGCTTAATTTCTTGTTGCTTGCTAAGTGGCATCATCTTTGTTAATGGCAGATTTGTGCCATTCTTGTTTTGCTTGTCATTTGGAAACCGTGCATCCGATTCGGTGATCTTTATATCGATTTCAACAAAATCATCTCACCTTTACAGTGGCATACTTGGTTTGCCAAGTTGATGCCTGGTTCATCATTTTCCTTCGAACGCATATCGCATTGCATATCACATCTAGCATATCATGCCATGTATTGCATCATGTTGCTTGTGCATTGCCGTGATTTATTGTGGTTCCTTTGTTTGTGTCCTTGCTTTGGGTAGATCCGGAGGCGAGTCGTGAGCGAGGAACCTGTGAAAGCGCTTACGAGGATCAAGCTTTCGACAACTCTGAGAACTTTGCGGGCAATATGACCATACCCTCGAAATCACTTCTATCTTTGCTTGCTAGATGCTCGCTCTTTTGCTATGCCTATGCTCGATGCCTATCACTTGCTATATCATGCCACCCATATTGCCATGTCAGACCTCTAACCATCCTTTCCTAGCAAACCGTTGATTGGCTATGTTACGCTTTGCTCGGCCCTCTTATAGCGTTGCTAGTTGCGGTGAAGATGAAGTTTGTTCCTTGTTGGAACATGGAGATGTTGTTCCTTGTTGGAACATGTTTACTTGTTGGGGATATCACAATATATCTGCTATAATTAATGCATCTATATACTTGGTAAAGGGTGGAAGGCTCGGCCTTATGCAGTGTTTTGTTCCTCTTGCCGCCCTAGTTTCCGTCATACGGCATTATGTTCCTTGATTTAGCGTTCCTTACGGTTGGGTGATTTATGGGACCCCTTGACAGTTCGCTTTGAATAAGACTCCTCGGCAAGGCCCAACTTTGGTTTTACCATTTGCCACCTAAGCCTTTTTCCCCGGTTTTCGCGAGCCGAGGTCATCTTTATTTTAACCCCGGGCGGTGCTCCTTGAGTGTTGGTCCAAACTAGAGCACCGTGCGGGACCATTCCTTGGCAACTTGGATTACGTCGGTACATGTAGCTTCGCTTATCCGGTGTGCCACGAGCGAGATATGTGCAGCTCCTATCGGGTTGTCGGCACATTAGGTGGCTTGCTGGTCTTGTTTTATTCTTTGTCGAAATGTCTTGTAGTCAGGATTCGAGACTGATCGGGTTTCGGTAGAAGGAATATCCTTGGTTGACCGTGAGAGCTTATAATGGGCTAAGTTGGGACACCCTGCGAGGGTATTATCTTTGAAAGCCGTGCCGCGGTTATGAGGCAGATGGGAATTTGTTAATGTCGGTTGTAGAAAACCGAAGTTGACCTTAATTAAAACACATCAACCCGTGTGTAACCGTGATGGTCTCTTCTCGGAGTCCGGGAAGTGAAGCAGTGTTGGAGTTATGTTTGGCGTAAGTAGTTCAGGATCACTTCTTGATCGCTAATAGCTTCACGACCGTGCTTTGCTTCTCTTCTCGCTCTCTTTTGCGAATGTAGCCACCATATATGCTAGTAAACTTGCTGCAGCTCCACCTCACAACTCTGTCCTTCCTATAAGCTTAAATAGTCTTGATCTCGCGGGTGTGAGATTGCTGAGTCCCGTGACTCACAGATTCTACAAAACAGTTGCGGTGCGGCGATGCGGTCACGAGATGGCACAACCGAGCTCAAGTGGGAGTTCGGCGAGGCGTGGTTGTTACTATGTGTCTTTTCACGATGATCGATAGTGGAGCCAGTTGGGACGATCGGGGATCATGTAGCATTTGGGGTATCTTCTTTTATTTTGGTTCCGTAGTCGGACCTTGAGTGTAATCTGAATGATGGATGTTTATTTATGTATTGTGTGAAGTGGCATTGTAAGCCAACTATGTATCTCTTTCCCTTATGTATTACATGGGTTGTGTGAAGATTACCTCACTTGCGACATTGCTTTCAATGCGGTTATGCCTCTAAGTCGTGCCGACCGTGGGAGATATAGCCGCATCGAGGGTATTACACCTACCCCCGATGGGACAGACTACCCTTCTTTGGAAGAATAAGATCACGAATGCATCTTGAGGCAATTGATAACGATCTACGGTATGTTGTGGAAAATGGTGTTCCCCTTTGTCTCACCCTCAATGAGCGCTACCGATGTGAAGAGATTCAAGCAACTCGATTCTCAAGCAAAGAATATCATATGTAGCCATCTGAGCAAAGGACGGTATGGAAGAGTGAGTGCTTTGGAAGCTGCTAAGCTTATGCGGGATAGGCTGTCCAAAGTAAATGAAGGAGTCTCAACTCAAGCGTGACTCTCGAGTTGATGTTCTTGAAATCTCTTCAACCGCTTCAAAGACTAAACAATGAAAATGTTCAACAAACCTTGATCGCCTCATGACATCTCAATTGAGCTTCAAGCACTTGGTGCCTTGACATCACCGACCATGAGGTGGTGAAGAAATTATTGAGATCGCTTGATTCCTCATTTGATACTACAGCACGTATGATACTAGAATGTGCTGACTACAAGTCACTAGATCCGTGATATCCTCGAGGCTAAATACTCATGAGTTCGACTTCTTTGAAAGAGATCTCTATGGTTCGAGCTATGGCAAATCACATGCCACGAAGGCCAAGGCGTATGCGAATCTGAATGTGAAGATTACGGTAGTAGCCTTGGTGATCGAAAAATTGAGCGAGGAGCTAGCCTTTGCTCGTGAAGAAGTTCTAGAAGTTCTCAAGGCGTGGCGCTTTGGAAAATCCTCAAAAGCGGTGATTCCTCATCCGGTGACTATAAAGCGAGGCTATGCCACAAATGCTAGAAACCTGGTCACTATATTCAAGATTGTCCTCGATGGGAAAAGGAATTAAAGAAGAAGAAATACAAGGATTACTGATTACGATGGCGCTAAGAAGAAGAAGAAATCGTCAAAATCTTCATCGTCAAAATCCTCGAAGTCTTCATCTCACAAGAAGAGCAGCTCAAGAAGGCTCCGACATTCATTGGCAAGGAAATGGACTCTGAAGCTGAATCGAGGAACATGAGGAAGAGGAGGCATCACGAGGAGTCGAGTGCAGTATGGCGAGTCGGCTCTCGCTCTGCATTTGTCGACAAGTCCATCTTCAACTCTGAAGAAAGCAGCCTCACCAACAAAGTGGCGAAGATAATGATGACTCGCTCCACCTCTTGCTTCATGGCAAAGGGTGCAAAGGTACTCAAATATACCTCCTTTGAATCTAGTGAGAATGAATCGATGAAGATCTCAAGCCCAGCTACTCTAAACTTGCTAAGATTAACGTAAAACAACAAGGGCTTTTGAAAGGTTCAAAACATGCTAGACAAAAGTGATGATATGTTGGGTGAAGAAATGGATCGCACTAAAGCCCTGTTGAAAATCTTGAGACTTGATCTAGGTTTGACAACTTCAAGGTCATCATAACACTCTCTTATCGATCATGAGAAGCTTTCTTATGAATTTCTTCAAAGAAAGCAAGATCTTGAGAAGCTAAGAGTGAGTTATGAAGATCTTCGAAGGGGCGCGATTCATTGCTAGCTCAACAAATCAGCGCTTCTCGGGAAGAATTTCTTCCTCCATGCTTAAAGTGCATTGAGCGTGAATCTCCTAATTCTTCACTGAATGTTCAAATGCTTCAGCGATTACAAATTCTTCACCTGCCTCTGCTATCACTAATTCCTCATCGAGGACATTGCTAGTATCCTTGACAATGCGAGGCTGAAGGAATTGTACATGACGAGCATGTACAAAAGCCTCAAAGGGCATCAGACTCTTTGTGATGTGCTTAAAAGCAGATCCTCAACAAAACCCTAGGAAAGAGGTATTGCCTTTGAGAGGAAACTCAATCTTGATGGAACATATTGGAAGCTTTGGCGGTACCCCAAAACATCATGGAGTTCTTTGCAAAGGGACCTCCAGTTGACCCATCTAACTTATCTAGCTTTACATGTGAATCTCCTCATTCTTCTAATGAGTCATTTGACTCCAACTATAAACTGTTCAAAAATCAGAATGGTGAAGTATTTGCTAGATATGTTGGCATTAAATGCAGGAATGGTTCCCCTACGAAGAAAATCTGGGTTCCCAAAAGTTGCCTTGAAAGTCTTCAGGTGAATGTCCTCATGACACCACCTGCGAAGAATAGGAACCCCCAAATCAAACCCTTCATATGGACCAAATTCTTCATATGGATCCAAGTCCTCATACGGACCAAATTCCTCACGTGGATCAAATTCCTCAAAAGGATCAAAGTACTCATATGATTATCATCGTGCTAACAACTCTCATTTAGCGAGGGTAGAGCTAAGGGCTATGAATATGTGCATTATTCTTCAAACCATTATGTTCATAAGTCCTCGAAGAATTTCTACGCTTATTCATATGCTTACCTAACCCCTCGTATGTAAAAGCGAAATGGTTTGGCTTCTATGCCACCATTCTCATATGGAGCTTCGTAGAGTGATGAACTCTTTGCCACACCTTGAGATGTGGGTGGTGAAGAAAAGAACTAATCTCTTCTGCGAGGTCAGGTCTCGGGCGTGCTTTAGCGTCTGAAGAATTTCTTTGGGGCACGACAAAAATGCTGAAAGGGCCTTGAGCTAATCATGAAGAAATGAACTTTCATTTCACACGTCCTCATCTTGCTATATCTTTTTACTTCTTGATGAAATTCATCGATGAAATTGATGTCATATTCTTCAGCGATGAGGTATATGAGTTAAGTAAGTTGCACTAATTCATCTGCGGGATGATCAACCCCAAAGCCAATGAGTGGATCCTCGATGGTGGATGTACAAATCACATATTTAGTGACAAGAATCTATTGATGTATGCTCCATTATCTCCATCGCATCTGAAGCATATCATATTCGCTCACAAAGGCAAAAGTCAGTCTTGAAGGCTTTAGGAGAGGAGACTTGTATATTGTTGATTTCTCCACGAGGCGCAACCATTTGTGTGCCTACTTGCAAAAGCTTGAAGGCTGGCTATGGCATCGACGACTTAGTCACATGAGGCATGAGAAATTTACTGCAGCTTGCGAAGAAGAAGCATGTCATTGGCATTGAGAATGTCAAATTCCTCAAGGATCACTTGTGTGGAGCACTGTGAAGCTGGAAAAATGACCAAGGCCAAGCATCCAGTGAAGACTATCATGACCACTACTCGTCCATTGAATTGCTTCACATGGACCTCTTTGGTCCCAATCATTACTCAGCAGTCACTAATGATGCATATCTACATGGCTTTGTTATTGTTGATGATTACTCTCGTTACACATGGGTACACATTGTTACTTACAAACATGAAGTGCAGGAAGTCTTCAAACGATTTTCCTCGAGGGCTTCAACCAACTTTGGTGTGAAGATCAAGCACATCGGGGAGTGACAATGGGAACTGAGTTCAAGAATTCGGTCTTGATGACTATCTTGATGAACTTGGTATTACTCATGAGTTATTTGCTCCCTATACTCCTCGGCAAAATGGCATCGTGGGCGCAAGAACAGAACTCTTGTTGAGATGGCTTGCACTATGCTTGATGAATACAAAGCCTCGTCATTTTGGATTGATGCAATTGATACCGCGTGCCACATCATCAGCAGTATATCTTCACAAATTCTTCAAGAAGACTGCCTATGAACTCCTCACCGACAAGAAACCCAATGTGAGTTATTTCAAAGTCTTTGGTGCTAAATGTAGGATTAGAGATCCTCATCACAATCTAAATTTGCAAAGCTTATGAAGGTTTATGCTTGGTTACGGAAAGGACTACGCACACCTCTGAGTCTTCAACAACGCTCTTCACAAGGTTGTTGAAACTATAGATGTCTTGATTTGATGAAACTAATGGCTGCAAAAAGAGCACCTACCTTCTGTGATAGATGAACCTTTTGAGGATTCTATCAAGTTCAAAGGCGACTAAGGATGTCATTCCTCTTGAAGAATCTGCTGAAGAATTCATTCGAGAATGTGAAGAGCGTCGGTGATGAACACGAAGATAATCTTTGAAGAAAATGGTCTTTGAAGAAAATCTGATCAAATTCCTCGGCGACAACCAGCTCATCCTTGCGTTGCAAAAGAAGTGCAAGTTGAAAAGATCATCGATGACATTGAAGCACGGGTCCTCTCACGCTCAAAAGCTTCACATTTATCTAACTTTTGTGGGCACTATGCTTTTGTCTCTATCACGAGCCCACTAAGGTAGATGAAGCATTCTACGGAGCACAGGTGGATTCATGCCATGCAAGAAGAATTACATCGATTCGAGCTCAACAGCGTCAGGGAACTGGTTGACGTCGAGATCCTGCAAGCATAATATCATTGGCACAAAGTGGATCTACCGCAACAAGCAAGATGAAAATGGCCTTGTGGTGAGGAATAAGGCACGACTTGTAGCTCAAGGCTACACACGAGGTTGAAGGAATTGATTTGATGAAACTTTTGCACTGTTGCTAGACTTGAGGCTATTAGCATATACTTGCTTATGCTAACCATCATGATATCACTTTATATCAAATGGATGTGAAAAGTGTATTCCTCAATGGTAAGCTTGAGGAAGAAATATATGTTGCTCAACCCCAGGTTTTGAAGATCCAAAGAATCGACAAAGTCTTGAGACTCAACAAGGCCCTCTATGGCCTCAAGCAGGCCCCTCGGGCATGGTATGATACTTTGAAGAATTCTTCATGAAGAATGGCTTCACACACAGTTCACTCGACCCTACTCTCTTTACTAAATCTTATGATAGTGAACTGTTTGTGTGCCAAATATCGTTGATGATATTATCTTTGGCTGTAATGACCAGCGTTATAGTGATGAATTTGCCTATATGATGAGTGAAGAATATCAAATGTCTATGATGGGAGAGTTGAAATTCTTCTTAGGTCTTCAAATTAAATCAACAGCACAATGGCATATTCATATCGGAGAAATACCTCAAAGATGTTACGAGGAAATTAGGCATGCAAGATTGCAAAGCGTCAAAATTCCTATGCCCACAAATGGCCATCTATGCCTTGATGAAAATGGTATTGACTTGATCACAAGGTATGCCGCTCCATGATTGGTTCTTTATTGTACTTATGTGCATCTAGGCGAGATATAATGCTTAGTGTTTGCATGTGCCCGATTTCAAGCTACATGAAGAATCACACCATAAAGGTGTGAAGCATATTCTTGATATCTAGCTCACACACCAACACTAGGATTATGGTACCCCAAGGGCTCTACTTTTGATCTCATTGGATATTCTAACTCGACTATCTTTGGTGATCGTGTGGACATAAGTCAACATCTGGTACTTGTCATTTCCTCGGACGATCTTTAGTCTGTTGGTCCTCGAAGAAAGCAGAGCTGCGTATCGCTGTCTACATGGAAGCTGAGTACATTGCTGCCGGTTCTTGTTGCGCTCAACTGCTGTGGATGAAGCAAACTCTCAAGGACTACGGCATCAACGTGAAGAATGTGCCTCTCTCTTGTGACAATGAGAGTGCCATCAAGATTGCTCACAACCAGTTCAGCACTTTCGAAGACAAAGCACATTGATTGTCATCATTTCTTCACGATCATGTGTTGAAGGCGACATCTTTATTGATCACGTGAAGGTGAAGAACAGCTAGCGATATCTTCACAAAGCCCTTGGATGAGAAGAGATTTAGCAAGTTGCGGTGTGAGCTAAATATCTTAGAATCTTTGAATGTTCTTTGAAAAGGACACATCCTAACACTTATGCAAAATTGATGACTTAGATGTGCAACACATGAAGAAGCGTTTTCTTCAATCAATGAAGAATAACACTCTAAGTGTGAAGAAATTAATGAAGAATTTGATTCTCGAGAACCCTACAACAATTATGCGCGTGTGCGAAATCATCATTCTTATCTGATGGAGTCACGCCACCACCAAAGTTGAAAATCTTCAATTTAAGTTTTTTTCTCAGTTTTGAAATTCTTGAGTTTTTCAAATTCTTCATTTTTCAAATTCTTCAACTTTGCAAAATCTTCTTTGTTTCCATCGTTTTTCTTCATTGGCTATATATATATATATGGGTTTATGTCCTCTACAACATTCACTTATGGCTATTTCTTCAAGCTGTGTTTTCTGCTAAGTGAATGTGATCAGACCCTTCCCCCTCTATGCTATACTCAACCCAATCTATTCACAAATTCTTCATGTGCGTTCTATTTGAAACTTCGTTCAAAATCTTCTTTGTGTCCTTGTCAGCTGAAGAATTTGCGAGCGAAACTTTAACTTATCTTATCCAAATTTTGGCTTTGCCGCTCAAACCGTTCCGTATCCCATGATAGACTTATCTATTCACCCACGATCTAACACGATCTCCACTTTTGATGCGTGGGTGACACATGTCAGCGAATGAGAAGAATTGAGGGCACGTTAGTCCTAAATCTTTGGGCGAACAGTTTTCCTTGAGACTATAAATACCACCTCTCCCTTCCTCACTTCCTTTACTCCGCTCGACGCTCTCTCTCTCTCGCTCGAGCTTCTCAAACCCCAGCACCGCCTTCTCCATCATCGCCCGGTGAGGAAGAGCTTCTTGCCTCGACCTCATCGCCGTCGTACTCAGCCTTGACATGAAATCTTCACTCCTTGCCGCCGTAGCTGTCTTCCTCCGCCGATTTAGGCGTGAAAGATCTGGCCAGCGAGCTTCAAATCTACACTTCTCGATTCGTCGTGTTCTTCATCGAGGTAATGAAAAGTTACTTTTAGATTCAAATTTTCTCTACAAAATCTTCAAAGGTGTTTATTCTTCAAATCCACACATAAAACACCTCACAAGTCATCTGTTCTTGATTCGTTTCCCTAAGCATCATTTTCTTCAAGATTCCTCAATTGTGTGGATCCTCGATCTATACAACTCTGGAACCTAAGACAAAAAGCGCTTAGTGAAATTCTTCAAAACTCATCTGGTCAAATTCCTCAAACTTGTTCCTTTTGAAAAACCTTCTAGAGCATATGACCTCTCCAAATTCCTCGCAACTATACTCACATTCACGGTACTCATGTCCATTCTGCTGAATCACTAGGTTCTCATCAACTTAACTCATTTGCAGCGTTCCTCGAAGAAAAATTGCATACTTCTTGAGAGAATTGATTGTTCAAATTCCTCAAGCTGAAGAATATGGCGAATGATGAAAGCCACGAGAAAGGAGGAAAGAGGCTGAGGTCATGGCTGCGTTTGAAATACTGAGGACATCTATCTTGACTATTGCACACTGATGAGGCCAAGTTAGGAAAGGAGAACAAAAATCAGCGCAAGGTGCACATATAGAGGATTGAAAGGAGATGGGCAAGAGAATGGAGGAATGCAGGTATGTGACTCCAAAGTATATGAAGAAATTCACATAATCCTCCATGCCCAAGAGCTCCATTGGCTTTGGCCAAGCGAACCCACCGACATCAAGCGTGGTGAGGATTTTCTGAAGAATGGGCCAGCGCCAAGCCAAGTTGGCGAGACAAGCCAAAAAAGCGGTGAGGAAATTCAATGAAGACTACTGCTCTGCTGCTGCCACGAGGCCTCTGTCAAGCCAAGAAAATCAATGGCTAAGAAGCCGCGCACAAGCCAAGTGCTTCACCAATAGTGCCCTCACGGCCTAGTCCCTCAGCAATGCCCTCACGGCCAGAATCTTCAAAGCCCTCACGGCCGGTTCCTCATCTGCTCTGCTCCTCCAAAATCCTCGGCTCCTCTTCCAAAGTCCTCGGCAGCTCAGGCAAAGTCCTCAACTTTGTGCATCGGCCCGTGCCAAAGAACTGCAGGCATCTCTATTGCCTCTGGTGTCTCGGCAAGTTCCTCGGCTGCACCAAATTCTTCATCGGGCCCCCCTGCTGAAGACAAAGGCAACGACTGGTGAGGTCCTCGGCCAAGTCAAAAGAAGAAACAGGTTGCCTTCCAAGTGCCATCGGCGATGAAGGCGATGATGATGAACTTGCGAAATCATCGAGGCAGGCGAAGAAAGGGCCGCTAGAGCCAAAGGCACACTGTGCCCTTTGCTTTTGGATCCTAAGATGATCCTCGATTACATTGATCTTTGGCACAAGGATCCAGACACCCTATGCCTGATTTTCATTTGACTCTGGCCAAAGTCACATCTTGATCCATTTCATCTCTAAAGAAATGGAAATTTGAAAGGCTAAGCGGATCAAGAAGGCTCGATTCGGAAAGAGAAGTTCACGAGGAAAAGCGTTGTCAAAATGACAAGCGATGATCTCCTCAAGATCGATCTGAAATCAAAGCCCTCGTGATGACTTGATGCTTATTATCTTTGATTGGCAAGGCCAAAGTCAGATTTGTCAACTTTGACCAGAAGTTCACCAATGTTGCAGCTCAATGCAACAAGAAGTTCCTCGGTGGAGCCTCTGCTCGCCCTCTTGAAGAACATGCCGGCCTCTTTGTTGATTTTCAACTGCTTGAAGAAAATGCTAGTTCAGGGCTGATGACTCCATTCAGCCCGGCTGAAGAAATTGCGGGGCATCCACTTGTAGTGCGCTGAAAAAAGCTGAAGAAGTCGGGGCAAGCTGCATCGATTGCGCTGAGAAATTCAAACAGATTCCTCGGCTCCTCCGCGCCTACACCAACTCCTATCCTTCCATCTGCATCAGATGTGAAGAAGACCAAGGCTGCAGAGCGAGCTGCAGTGAAGAAAAGTAAAGCATCAGCTACTTCAGAATCTTCAGCTCCAAAGAAGATGAAGCCTATTACCAGCTTGTTTGAAAATCTGATTGATGCCGTTCCGATTTCCACCATGCCATCAAAGGACCTTGTTCCTTTTGGTGAAGAATATGTGGTCCCTAGCGGATCTGATGAAGAAAATCATTCTGCTGCTTCGTCAGAGCAGATTGATGAAGAAATTGAAGTGGATGTGATCCCTTCACCACTTGTTGTTTCCTCGCCAATGCCTCGGTTCACGGTGAAGAGGTGGCGTTGAAGAAATGAAGATGAAGGCGTGGATATTGGATGCACTCGCTGTGATGAATGATGACTTTTGGGAAAATCGGCATCCCAATTCTCCTCTTCACCCCAATACAAAAATACCTCTGTCCCTGCACCAACCGTTCAAGCTGGACTCTGAAGAAACTCATCCCACCTAAATGCATGCATGAAGAAATTCCAGCCACTAGTCTTTGAAGAAGCTGCTGCTCTTGATTCTTTGAACACGTGAAGTTGCAAATGAAGAGGAACGAGAAAATCCTCGGCTGAAGAACACGAGATTGCGATTCACGAGGTAGTGATGCAACTCATGACACTCCTCTGCCAAAACCAAAGGATCCATTCTCGCGCAAGCAAAGTTCAAGGCTGAAGACTTCTTTGGCGAGCATGTTTTCTTCTTGATTACAACCCTTATGATTACGCTGCGCATAAGGAAGAGGCGTTTACGGACTGCTAGTCAAGCCAACTTTTTCCTCTGTGCTATTAAACAAAGACAAAGTCTTGATCATGCACACATTCCTCACGTGGACATGGAATCTCTGCGCGGGCTTGAGCCAGCCCTCGGCGTTCTTCATGATCTTTGGATTGCTGAATTTCTGCTTGACATCGTGATTGGAATGAAGTACTCATTCTTCAATTCTATCGACGCCGCACATCACAAGAAATTACGAAGATGTGAACTCATGGGTCTTTGGTGGATGTCGAAAATACTCACTACAAGGCACCGACAACTGAATTGCCGTGCCCTCTCCTCGATCCTCCCCTTGATGGTGCTCGTTGCGTCTACAATGAACTGAGCTTACAAATCATTACATGCAAGTCTTGATGAAGCCTTTGAAGCGAGGGCAGGCCCCTCGAACCAAATTCCTCGTCAAGGAATTCTTGTATGTGCCTCGGACTGTCTATCGCATTACAGCGAAGACAATGAGTCCTATCAAAGCCACGACTCAAATGATGAAGAAGTCGTTGGCATCATGAAGAATATGCTTTTCAATATCATTCATGGCGTTCCGTCAACTTCCATGATTTCTTCATGAGGACTCTGGCGAATATTGCTATGTCACCATTTGGCTGAAGCCTTATGCCATGGATTATGAGGTTCATCGGGACAAGGTCTTCACTCAATTACAAAGGCTGATACTACGAACCACTACAGCTACTTGCCTCCAATTGAAGTCCTCAAGCGGACATTTTCCTCGAGATGATGACAAAGGCAAGGCAAGCTGCTGTGATAGATGAAGGCATTAGTCCATTAGATGGTCAATTTCGCAAGGCTGCATCCTACTCACCAATGATGACTCTGCCACACATGACTCTGCGCCAACAACTACGCCAAGCAAAATCCTCAAGCCCACGGCACCGGGGTGATGGTGATCGTGAGTTACTCCTCGGTCTTCATCGGAAAGTTGATCGCAATCATAAATGGGTCAAGCGTCGGTTTGGTTAAATTCTTCACAACATGACCTCAACACACAATGCGGTGAAGAAAAACCAATACTACCTCCATGAAACCTTCAACCGTGCACAGGCTGTTCTATCTCATGTCTGACCTGAGAAGATCTGAAGAAAATGGGTCTGAAGGAAGAATTTGACTGGTCTGCACCTCCTCCAAAGAAATACAAGAAGGTCAAGGTTCCTTTCCTTGGTGGCCAGCTCCTATTCTTCATCACGCGACACTGATGAAAATGAAGACTTGGACGACACTGCGGCATGCCCTACTACGACAACCGACCCCGACAACGCTGGCGCTCCTCCATCAACTTGATATTCTTCAGGGGCGTTAGTCCTCAGTTTCGATCCTTTTGGTCATTCGATGACAAAGGGGGAGAAATTTGAGTTAGTCTTCAAGTGGGTCTATTATATGGGCGTTTCTTTGCTAAGTTACAACTCTTGCTCTTCTGAAACTTTTATTGGATCGAGTTGTAATCTTAAACCCGATGGTGCTCTGATACTTTTGATGTGTTCCTCTGCATGCTTATTCTTTGTTATATGTTAACACACGCATGCTGAATTACATCAGTCACCATATTTCATCATGCATTTCAAATTCTTCATATTATATGTCAAATCGTGTATGAATTACAAGATATAGGGGAGATCTCCATGATTCAACTCTTCAAATGTGCATTGCCTCAAAGCAAATTCCTCACTATGCACATCTTGGGGAGTTCTTCTATATCTTGCAATCAAATTCCTCAATATCAGTATTTACACTTCATATGTTTATCCCGTTGAAAACTTAACCTATATTGTCATCAATCACCAAAAGGGGAGATTGTAAGTGCATCTAGTGCCCTTAGTGATTTTGGTGTATTGAAGACTTATAGGTTAATGGACTAATGAGTTTATGAGTGTACACAGGTGCTATAAGTCTATGAGGAGTTTGATATTCTGAGAGAAAATCGACCCTAAAATGAAGTTCTTGATAAGAAGACTTTGAAAGTGAAGAAATTGGTGTGACCTTGAAGACTTGGTATTCATTTGTGGAACATGAAGCGTGAAGACTTTTGTTCTCTTTCTTGAGTCGTAGGAAACACCGTACTATTAAAGGGGGTTGAGGAAATACTAAGGAAAAATTTCCATGTGATGCTCAACTCAAAATCCTACACCTACCAATCCCTTGAGTGAAGCCTTTGGAAATCTCATACAGATTCAGTCAATTTCTTGATGTGAGCGAAGTTCTTACGGTCACGAGAATTTATTACGGCGAGGAGTTAAAATTCGCCGATGTGAGTCGCCTACGGTGAGGAACATGATATACGAGGAATTTGAGAGTCAAATTTCCGACCGTTCTTTGTCTTTGTCTTGACTGTCCCAAAATATCTTATCCACCTAATGGGCGTATCATTGAAGGGCATTTATGTATTATCATGTCGGGCTGCTCCCTAGGCTATAAATAGCCGCCCCTACAACCACTAGCTGGTTGGCTGCTCCTCTCGAGAAAACTGAAACTTGTCATTTGAGAGCATCCCATCCTCAGGGACTTTGGTGAAAATCATCAAGTGAGGAAAACCCAAACCCAAACACCTACAAACCCAAAGTGATTGAGCATCCTTTGAAGAGATTGATCTGCGTGGATCCGGCGCTTATTACCTTTGAAACTGTGCTTCTTCAGGGCGATTAGGCGTCATGGTCTAAAGCATCAAGAGGAATTGTGGACGCCGAGTGACCGAGTCATGAAGGTTTGGAATCGCTGAAGACTGACCACGAGTGATTGGGCGAGGTTTGTGTGACCTTAGTTCAAGGAGAATCTGGTGAGGACTTGGTGTCTGAGCTGCGTGCTTTCGGCCCAGGTGTCCGGGGCTGTGTGTCCTCGAGTTTAAATACTCGGCCGCTCCAACTAGGCGTACAAGCGGGGCAATGAGTTTGGGCCAGTCTACCAAATCATTGTCTTCACCAAGCTTCTGGTTCTATTTCCTCAACTCTTTCATTTCCTCATTCTTGTGTGAAGTGCTTCATCATATCTATGTTTGAAGACTTTGGTGAAGACTTTCTCAATTTCCTCGGTTCAATTTCTTGATCTGTTTGTCTTCATCTTGTGTTATCCTGTGATTCGCTTTACGTACTCTATGCTTGTCTTCATTTCATCATGATGACTATATACGTGATACATTATGCTTACTTGAGTACTCATTCCGCTGCAAGTAGTTCTTCGCTAAGGAATTTCCTCACCGGCAAATTCCTCAGTGAAGAATTCATAAAAATCGCCTATTCACCCCCCTCTAGTCGATATAAAGCACTTTCAGTAGGTGTTGAAGATGTGGATGCTTAATGTTGATGTAGATCATTTGGAGCAATCCTTTGGAGTGAGTTGCACTTTCAATACCTAGAAGGGTTAGTCCCACAAGGAACAAAGATGGATATCCATAGACATAGAGTGATGCACACACAAGATGATGTGTATGAGAGCATTAGGTTACCTTGTCCCTTGTCTTACCAACAAGAGGGTTTGTGACTCCTTGAACTAGTGCAAGATGTGGAAGTTGATTGCACTAGTAATTGCCAAAATGATATGAGTGAAATATGTTGGCGGAGTCACCCTCAAGAACTCTCTAGTTCTTCTTCTTCGGGACCCACATCATCTTGATGGGAATCCTTGGAGTTGTAGTTGTACTAGATGAAGTAGAGCTTGATGTAGTCTTGGGAACCCACTTGACCAAGGCCTTTGGAGCTTCTTCAAATGCATCAATCTCTTCTTGAAGCTTGTCCTTGCCTTTTTTCTTGTGGTCTTGTGGTGGAAGATCATCTTGGGCTTGTGTCCCCTTGAAGGAAGTAGGATCATACTTCTCTTGTTGAGGAAAAAACTTCGTCTTGGGGTATTGATCTTCTTCCCACTCAACTCCATTGGCATTGAACTTTCGTTCAAAACCAACACATTGATTCTTCCGGTGCCTTCCTTGCTTGCGTACAATTTCCTCAAATTGCTTACTCCCGGCAAGGCTCTTGTAAACACCTTTCTCTATAATTCCCTTCAATAAGCTATTTTCTTGCTCAAGTGTAACTTGGCTAATAGAATCATTAGTGGAATCAAGAGAACTACTAGAAGCAACAACATTGGATTTAGCATGATTATTGTTACTACTAGAGGAAGAATCCTTCTTGTTCTTGTTACTAGACTTGACTTGAGGCATGTAAGTAGATAAGAGTAAATGCTTGGCAATGTAAGAAGAACTTTTCTTACGAAGATCATCATTGATTGCCTTTAGGAGCTCATGCTCTTGCTCAAGGTTGAGCTTTTCAAAGCGTAACTTCTCATGAGTCCTTAAAAGTTCTCGATGATCTTCTAAGATAGTTTCATGAGCTAACTTAAGAGTGTTTAGTTCTTTAGTTAGAAGCTCAATCTTCTCCTTATCATTGTCATTCGTTTTATCTTGATTAGCATGATTAATTGACGTTTCATCATAGTACTCATCACTAGAGTTGTCAACAAGTAAATCATCATCACCTAACAAGTCATCTTCATCACTATTGAAATCAACATACTCGGGGTGTGTTACCTTTGGACCTTTGGGCATGAAGCATCTTCCAATTCCTTCATTTGGTGAATCAAATATGTCGTAGGAGTTGGTTGACACAAGTGCTAGACCGGCAACACCTTCATCTTGAGTATATTGGTCGGAGTGATAGCTTCTCTCGGAGTGATTGCCGATTGTCGGGCGGATACCCATTCACCAACATGAGCTTGATGTCTTCGTTTTGTGTAGCTCCTTGATGACTTGTCCTTCCTTTCCGAATCCTTGCTTCTCCATGATGTTCTTCGTTCATAACGATCATCTCTACTCCTTCTCTCTCTTGGTGGTGATTCTTCTCTTCTACTTCTCCTTTTGGGAGAATCTTCTCTTCTTTTGTAGGGTGCCGTACACTCATTGGAATAGGGTCCGGGTCTTCCACAATTGTAGCAATTACACTCTCGACTAGAAGATCTTTTGTCATTGTAGGACCTTGACTTGGAGCTTCTCTCTTTGCTTCTACTCTTGTAGAATTTGTTGAAGTTCTTCACCATTAAGCTCAATTCTTCATTGAAGGTTTGTTTCTCACTTGATGATGTGGGAGCTTCACATGTGGCTTTGTAAGCACCACTTGACTTGTTGTGAAGTTCCTCCTTATCCTTGAGTGACATCTCATGAGCAACAATTCTTCCAATGACTTCCGTTGGCTTGAGATCTTTGTAATTGGGCATCATTTGGATCAATGTGCACAAGGTATCATATTTTCCATCCAAGGCTCTTATGATCTTCTTGATGATGAATCATCGGTCATCTCTTCACTTCCTAAGCGGCAATCTCATTTGTGATAAGAGCAAGCCTAGAGTACATTTCAATGACACCTTCACCATCCTTCATTTTGAACTTGTCAAGTTGACTTTGAAGCACATCAACTTGGATTCCTTGGCGTAGTCGATACCCTCATGCATATCAATCAAAGTATCCCAAATTTCCTTTGCATTCTCAAAGGCGGCTGCTTTTGTTGAATTCTTGAGGCACAATCCGTTGAAGAGGATATCACAAGCTTAGGCGTGGTATTGCAACATCTTCAACTCTTCGCGGTAGCTTCACGGTTCGGTTCTCTCCCATCAAATAATTTGTTGGGGAGCGTTGCAGAAAATAAAATTTTTCTCGGTTTTACCAAGATCAATCTATGAGTCCATCTAGCAGAGAGAGGTGCATCTACATACCCTTGTAGATCGCGGCGGAAGCGTTCAAGAGAGCGGGGTTGAGGAGTCGTACTCGTCGTGATCCAAATCACCGATGATCCTAGTGCTGAGCGGACAGCACCTCCGCGTTCAACACCGTCACGGTTTGGAAGGCGTCTCCTCCTTATTGATCCAGCAAGGGAAGGAGAGGTTGATGAAGATCCGCTGACCTGACGGCGTGGTGGTGGATGCAACAACGATCTCGGCGAGGGCCGTAGCGTGTGCGAGAGGAGAGGTGTAGCAAGGGGAGAGAGGCGCCTATAGCATGGATGCGGCTGCCTCCTCCCCCTATATAGGCCCCCAAAGGCGCGACCACAGAGATGGGATCTCCAAGGGGCGGCGGCAGTGCTTCCCCCAAGCCGGTGGGGCGCCCCCCCCTAGGGTTTCCAAACCCTAGGCGAGGGGCCAAGGCGCACCAGCCCACGAGGCTGGTTCCCCTCCACTTCAGCCCATGGGGCCCTCAGGATAGGTGGCCCCACCGGTGGACCCGGGACCCTTCCGGTGGTCCGGTACAATACCGGTGACCCCCGAAACTTTCCTGATGGCCGAAACCTGAATTCCTATATATTATTCTTCACCTCCGGACCATTCCGGAACTCCTCGTGATGTCCGAGATCTCATCCGGGACTCTGAACAAATTTCGGGTTACTACATACTCATATCTCTACAACCCTAGCGTCACCGAACCTTAAGTGTGTAGACCCTACGGGTTGGGAGACATCTGGAACATGACCGAGGCGCCTCTCCGGTCAATAACCAACAGCGGGATCTGGATACCCATGTTGGCTCCCACATGCTCCTCGATGATCTCATCGTATGAACCACGATGTCGAGGATTCAAGCAACCCCGTATACAATTCCCTTTGTCAATCGGTACGTTACTTGCGAGATTCGATCGTCGGTATCCCAATACCTCGTTTAATCTCATTACCGGCAAGTCACTTTACTCAAATGCCGTAATGCATGATCCGTGACCGGACACTTGGTCACATTGAGCTCATTATGATGATGCATTACGAGTGGGCCGGAGATACCTCTCCGTCATACGGTGACAAATCCGGTCTCGATTAGTGCCAACCCGCAGACACTTCGGAGATACCGTAGTGTACCTGTATAGTCACCCGATTCGTTGTGACGTTTGGCACACCAAAGCACTCCTATGGTATCCGGGAGTTGCACAATCTCATGGTCTAAGGAAATGATACTTGACATTTGGAAAAGCTTTAGCTAAGCGAACTACGATCTTTGAGCTATGCTTAGGATTGGGTCTTGTCCATCACATCATTCTCCCAATGATGTGATCCGTTATCAATGACATCCAATGTCCATAGTCAGGAAACCATGACTATCTGTTGATCAACAAGCTAGTCAACTAGAGGCTCACTAGGGACACGTTGTGGTCTATGTATTCACACGTGTATTACGATTTCCGGATAACACAACTATAGCATGAATAATAGACTATTGTTATGAACAAAGAAATATAATAATAACCATTTTATTATTGCCTCTAGGGCATATTTCCAACAGTCTCCCACTTGCACTAGAGTCAATTATATAGTTACATTGTGATGAATCGAACACCCATAGAGTTCTGGTGTTGATCATGTTTTGCCCTAGGGAGAGGTTTAGTCAACGGATCTGCTACATTCAGGTCCGTATGTACTTCTAAAATATCTATGTCTCCATCTTGAACATTTTCACGAATGGAATTGAGCGATGCTTGATGTGCTGGTCTTCTTGTGAAACACAGGCTCCTTGGCAAGTGCAATAGCTCCGGTGTTGTCACGGAAGAGTGCGATCGGCCCGACGCATTGGGTATGACTCCTAGGTCGGTGATGAACTCCTTCACCCAGTTGCTTCATCGCTGCCTCCGAGGCTGCCATGTACTCCGCTTCACATGTAGATCCGCCATGGCGCTTTGCTTGCAATTGCACCAGCTTACTGCCCACCGTTCAAAATAAAGGCGTATCCGGTTTGTGACTTAGAGTCATCGGATCGTGTCGAAGCTAGCGTCGGCGTAACCCTTCTGACGAGCTCTTCGTCACCTCCATAAACGAAACATGTCCTTTGTCCTTTTCGGTATTTCAGGATATTCTTGACCGCTGTCCGGTGTTCCTTGCGGGATTACTTTGGTACCTTCCTACCAAACTTACGGCAATGTTTACATCAGTCGGTACACAGCATGGCATACATAATAGATCCTATGGCTGAGGCATGGGGATGACACTCATCTCTTCTTTATCTTTTGCCGTGGTGGGGCATTGAGCGAGCTCAATCTCACACCTTGCAATCTGAGGCAAGAACCCTTTCTTGGACTGATCCATATTGAACTTCTTCAATATCTTATCAAGGTATGTGCTTTGTGAAAGACCTATGAGGCGTCTTGATCTATCCTATAGATCTTGATGCCTAATATGTAACAACTTCTCCAAGGTCCTTCATTGAAAAACACTTATTCAAGTAGGCCTTAATGCTGTCCAAAAGCTCTATATCATTTCCCATCAAAAGTATGTCATCTACATATAATATGAGAAATGCTATAGTGCTCCCACTCACTTTCTTGTAGCATAAGCTTCTCCATAAGTCTGCATAAACCCAAGCGCTTTGATCATCTCATCAAGCGAATGTTCTAACTCGAGATGCTTGCACCAGCCCATAAATGGATCATTTGGAGCTTGCATACCTTGTTAGCATTCTCGGAATTCGACAAAACCTTCGGCTGCATCATATCAGTTCTTCCTTAAGATGGCCATTAAGGAATGCCGTTTTGGCGTCCATTTGCCATATCTCATAATCATAGTATCGGCAATTGCTAACATGATTCGGACGGACTTTAGCCGCTACGGGAGAGAATGTCTCATCGTAGTCAACCCCTTGAACTTGTCGATAACCCTTAGCGACAAGTCGAGCTTTATAGATGGTAACATTACCATCGCATCCGTCTTCTTCTTAAAGATCCATTTGTTTTCTATCGCTCGCCGATCATCGAGCAAGTCTGTCAAAGTCCATACCCGTTTTCATACATGGATCCTATCTCGGATTGCATGGCTTCAAGCCATTTGTTGGAATCTGGGCCGCCATCGCTTCTTCATAGTTCGAAGGTTCACGTTGTCTAACAACATGATTTCGGGACAGGGTTGCCATACCACTCGGTGTGGAGCGTGTCCTCGTGGACCTCTGAAGTTCGGTAGTAACTTGATCCGAAGTACCTTGATCATCATCATTAACTTCCTCTTGATTGGTCTGGCACCACAGGAACATCTTCTGAGTTGCTCTACTCACGGTTCAAGAGGTAGTACTTCATCAAGTTCCACTTTCCTCGCACTTACTTCTCTCGAGAGAAACTCTTTCTCGAGAAAGGACCCGTTCTTACGCAACAAAGATCTTGCCTTGGATCTGAGGTAGAAGGTATACCCAATGGTTTCCTTAGGGTATCCTATGAAGAAGCATTTTTCGACTTGGGTTCGAGCTTTTCGGGTTGAAGTTTCTTGACATAAGCATCGCATCCCAAAACTTTTAGAAAGCGACAACTTAGGTTTCTTCCCAAACCATAATTCATACGGTGTCGTCTCAGCGGTTTAGGCGGTGCCCTATTTAAAGTGAATGTAGCTGTCTCTAGGCGTATCCCCAAAATGATAGCGGTAAATCGGTAAGAGACATCATAGACCGCACCATATCCAATAAAGTGCGATTCTGACGTTCGGACACACCGTTCTGTTGAGGTGTTCGGTGGCGTGAGTTGTGAAACGATTCCACATTTCCTTAAGTGCGTACCAAATTCGTGACTTAAATATTCTCCTCCACGATCTGATCGTAAGAACTTTATTTTCGGTCCGTTGATTCTCTACCTCATTACATTCCTTGAACTTTTCAAGGTCTCGGACTTGTGTTTCATCAAGTAGACATACCCATATCTACTCAAGTCGTCGGTGAGTGAGAACATAACGATATCCTCCATGAGCCTCAACGCTCATTGGACCGCACACATCGGTATTTTGATTTCCAATAAGTTGGTTGCTCGCTCCATTGTTAGGAGAAGCGGAGTCATGGTCATTTGCCCATGAGGCATGGTTCGCATGTGTCAAATGATTCATAATCGAGAGACTCTAAAGTCCATCGACATGGAGCTTCTTCATGCGCTTGACACCAATGTGACCAAAGCGGCGATTGCCACAAGTATGTGGGACTATCATTATCAACTTTACATCTTTTGGTATTCACACTATGAATATGTGTAACATCACGTTCGAGATTCATTAAGAATAAACCATTGACCATCGGGCATGACCATAAAACATATCTCTCATATAAATAGAACAACCATTATTCTCGGTTTAAATGAGTAGCTATCTCGTATTAAGCGAGATCCGGATACAATGTTCATGCTCAAAGCTGGCACTAAATAACAATTATTGAGGTTTAAAACTAATCCGTAGGTAAATGTAGAGGTAGCGTCTTGTGGCGATCACATCGACCTTGGAACCATTCGATCGCGCCGTCACCTCGTCCTTCGCCGATCTCCGCTTATTCCGCAGCTCTGCTTTGAGTTACAAATATGAGCAGCGGCACGGTATCAAATACCGGGAGCTACTACGAGTCTTGGTAAGGTACACATCAATTACATGTATATCACATATACCTTTAGTGTTGCGGCCTTCTTGTCCGCTAAGTATTTGGGGCAGTTCCGCTTCCAGTGTCCGCTTTCCTTGCAATAAAAGCACTCAGTTTCAGGCTTGGGTCCATTCTTTGACTTCTTCCGGCAAGCTGGCTTACGGTAGCGACAACTCCCTTGCCGTCCTTCTTGAAGTTCTTCTTACCCTTGCCTTTCTTGAACTTAGTGGTTTTATTCACCATCAACACTTGATGTTCCTTCTTGATTTCTACCTCTGCTGATTTCAGCATTGAATATACCTCGGGAATGGTCTTTTCCATCCCTGCATATTGAAGTTCATCACAAAGCTCTTGTAGCTCGGTGGAAGCGGCGGAGGATTACATCAATAACGCGTCATCTGGGAGATTAACTCCCGGTGAGTCAGCGGTTGTGCAACCAGACATTTTGAGTATGTAGTCCTTGTGAACTAATTTCCTCCATCTTACAAGCTGAAGAACTTGTCGGAGACTTCATATCTCTCTACCGGGCGTGAGCTTGGAAAACCATTTTCAGCTCTTGAACATCTCATCGCTCCATGTTGCTCAAAAGCGCTTTTGGAGCCCGGTTCTAAGCTGTAAAGCATGCCGCCTTTGAGCGAGGGAGTAATCATCGACACGAGGCTTAGCGTTCATAACGTCTTGGTTCTGCAGGATGGGAGCTTCACCTAAGCGGTACTTCTAGGACATAATCTTTCTTTGCAGCTATGAGGATGATCCTCGGGTTCGGACCCGATCCATTATAGTTGCTGCCATCATCTTTCAGCTTGGTTTTCTCTAGGAGCAGCGTTGAAGTTGAGGTGGACATGGCGTTGGCCATTTGATCTACAAGACATATTTGCAAAGGTTTTTAGACTAAGTTCATGATAATTAAGTTCATCTAATCAAAATTTTTAATGAACTCCCACTCAGATTAGACATCCCTCTAGTAAACTAAGTGATACATGATCCGAGTCGACTAGGCCGTGTCCGATCATCACGTGAGACGGACTAGTCATCATCGGTGAACATCTTCATGTTGATCGTATCTTCCATCGACTCATGTTCGACCTTTCGGTCTCTTGTGTTCGAGGCCATATGCGTACATGCTAGGCTCGTCAAGTTAACCTAAGTGTTTATGCATGTGTAAATCTGTCTTACACCGTTGTATGTGAGCGTTAGAATCTATCACACCCGATCATCACGTGGTGCTTGAAACAACGAACTTTACATGGCAGTATACAGTTAGGGAACACTTTCTTGAAATTATTATGAGGATCATCTTATTTACTACCGTCATTCTAAGTAAACAAGATGCAAAACATGATAAACATCACATGCAATCAAATAGTAGTGACATGATATGGCCAATATCATATAGCTCCTTTGATCTCCATCTTGAGGCTCCATGATCATCTTCGTCACCGGCATGACACCATGATCTCCATCATCGTGTCTCCATGGGGTTGCTCGCCAACTATTACTTCTACTACTATGGCTAACGGTTTAGCAATAAAGTAAAGTAATTACATGGTGTTGAATCAATGACCATGGTCATACAATAATTAAGACAACTCCTATGGCTCCTGCGGTTGTCATACTCATTGACATGCAAGTCGTGATTCCTATTACAAGAACATGATCTCATACATCACACATCATTCATCACAACTTTTGGCCATATCACATCACAATCACATGCTGCAAAAACAAGTTAGGCGTCCTCTAATTGTTGTTGCATGTTTCTGATGGCTGCAATAGGGTTCTAGCAAGAGCGTTTTCTTACCTACGTAAAAGCCTGGCGTGATTTGTCAACTTCTATTTACCCTTCATAAGGACCCTTTTCATCGAATCCGCTCCAACTAAAGTGGGAGAGCAGACACCCGCTAGCCACCTTATGCAACTAGTGCATGTCGATTCGGTGGAACACTGTCTCACGTAAGCGTCGTGTAAGGTCGGTCGGGCGCTTCATCCAACAATACCGCTGAAGCAAAATAAGACTAGTAGTGGCAAGAAAGTTCACAACATCTCGCCCACAACAAATTTGTGTTCTACTCGTGCAAGAGAACTACGCATAGACCTAGCTCATGATGCCCTTTGTTGGGGAGCGTTGCAGAAAATAAAAATTTCTACGGTTTCACCAAGATTAATCTATGAGTTCGTCTAGCAGAGAGAGAGAGTGCATCTACATACCCTTGTAGATCGTGGCGGAGCGTTCAAGAGAAGCGGGGTTGAGGAGTCGTACTCGTCGTGATCCAAATCACCGATGATCCTAGTGCTGAATGGACAGCACCTCCGCGTTCAACACTGCGTCACGGTTGGGAAGGCGTCTCCTCCTTCTTGATCCAGCAAGGGAAGGAGAGGTTGATGAAGATCAGCAACCGCGACAACGTGGTGGTGGATGCAGCAGCGATCTCGGCGGAGCCGCCAAGCGTCTGCGAGAGGAGAGGTGTAGCAAGGGAGAGGGCGCCTATAGCATGGGTGCGGCTGCCTCCTCCCCCTTTATATAGGCCCCCCAAGGGGGTGCAGCCCTGGATATGGGATCTCCAAGGGGCGGCGGGGTGGCTTTCCCCCAAGCAGGTGGGCGCCCCCCCTAGGGTTTCCCAACCCTAGGCGCAGGGGGCCAAAGAGCACCAGTCCACCGAGGCTGGTTCCCCTCCACTTCAGCCCATGGGGCCCTCCGGGATAAGTGGCCCCACCGGTGGACCCAGGACCCTTCCGGTGGTCGGTACAATCAGTGACCCCAAAACTTTCCCGATGGCGAAACCTGACTTCCTATATATTATTCTTCACCTCCGGACCATTCCGGAACTCCTCGTGACGTCGAGATCTCATCGGGACTCGAACAACTTTCGGGTTCTGCATACTCATATCTCTACAACCCTAAGCGTCACCAAACCTTAAGTGTGTAGACCCTACGGGTTGGAGACATCTGAGACATGACCGAGGCGCCTCTCGGTCAATAACCAACAGCGGGATCTGGATACCCATGTTGTCTCCCACATGCTCCTCGATGATCTCATCGGATGAACCACGATGTCGAGATTCAAGCAACCCGTATACAATTCCCTTTGTCAATCGATGCGTTACTTGCACGAGATTCGATCGTTGGTATCCCAATACCTCGTTTAATCTCGTTCCGACAATTCAATTTACTCGTGCGGTAATGCATGATCCGTGACGGACACTTGGTCACATTGAGCTCATTATGATGATGCATTACCGAGTGGGCCGGAGATACCTCTCCGTCATGCGGGTGACAAATCGATCTCGATTAGTGCCAACCAGAGACACTTTCGGAGATACCGTAGTGTACCTTTATAGTCACCCGATTACGTTGTGACGTTTGGCACACCAAAGCACTCCTACGGTATCCGGGAGTTGCACAATCTCATGGTCTAAGAAATAAACTTGACATTTGGAAAAGCTTTAGCTAAGCGAACTACGATCTTTGAGCTATGCCTAGGATTGGGTCTTGTCCATCACATCATTCTCCCAATGATGTGATCCCGTTATCAATGACATCCAATGTCCATAGTCAGGAAACCATGACTATGGAGTGGTCTATGTATTCACACGTGTATTACGATTTCCGGATAACACAATTATAGCATGAATAATAGACTATTATCATGAACAAAGAAATATAATAATAACCATTTTATTATTGCCTCTAGGGCATATTTTCAACAGAATTCACCTTGCAAGCCAATACGCACAATAGCCCAGACGGCGGGGTTATGTCCCAGAATATGCATTTTCATCTTATGCTTCCAACTAGTAAAATTAGTACCATCAAAGTAAGGACCTCTCGGTGATAATTTCCTTGCTAGGCGCCATACTCTCTAGGTTGTGAAACCAAGGCTATGACTACCAAAAGCTATGGAAATCAAAGCAAATGGAGACCAAGGCTACGATACCACTTGTAGGATCGAAAGTATGTCTAGAGGGGGGGGGGGTGATTAGACTACTTTACCAAATGAAAACTTATCCTTTTCCCAATTTTAGTCTTTGGCAGATTTTAGCTAACTTAGCACAAGTCAAGCAATCTTAACACAATTCAAGCAAGCATGCAAAGAGTATATGAGCAGCGGAAAGTAAAGCATGCAACTTGCATGAATGTAAAGGAGCAGTTTGGAGAATTAAAAGCGCAATTGGAACACGGATGTTTTTGTGCGTGGTTCCGATAGGTGGTGCTATCATACATCACGTTGATGGAGACTTCAACCCACGAAGGGTAATGGTTGCGCGAGTCCACGGAGGGCTCCACCCACGAAGGGTCCACGAAGAAGCAACCTTGTCTATCCCACCATGGCCGTAACCCATGAAGGACTTGCCTCACTAGCGGTAGATCTTCACGAAGTAGGCGATCTCCTTGCCCTTAAAAACTCCTTGGTTCAACTCCACAATCTTGTCGGAGGCTCCCAACTGACACCTAAACAATCTAGGAGACACCACTCTACAAGAAGTAACAAATGGTGTGTTTATGATGAACTCCTTGCTCTTGTGCTTCAAATGATAGTCTCCCCAACACTCAAGTCTCTCTCACAGGATTTGGATTTCGTGGAAAGAAGATTTGTGTGGAAAGCCACTTGGGGAAGGCTAGAGATCAAGATTCATATGGTATGAATGGAATATCTTGGTCTCAACACATGAGTAGGTGGTTCTCTCTCAGAAAATGTGTATTGGAAGTGTAGGTGCGTTCTGATGGCTCTCTCCACGAATGAAGAGGAGGTGGAGGGGTATATATAGCCTCCACACAAAATCTAACCGTCACACACAACCTGCCAAACTCGGTGGGACCGAATCGATAAACTCGGTCGGACCGATTCAGCAAATCTAGTGACCGTTAGGATTTTCGGTGGGACCGACATGCAACTCGGTAGGACCAATATGGTTAGGGTTAGGGCATAACTTAATCTCGGTGAGACCGATTACACAAACTCGGTGGGACCGATTTTGGTAATAAGCTAACCAGAGAGTTGGTCAGGTAAACTCGGTGGGACCGATTCGCTCATTTCGGTGGGACCGATTCGCTCATTTCGGTGGGACCGAAATGTTACGAAAAGGAAACAGAGAGTTTACATTGCAATCTCGGTGGGACCGATCGCTCATCTCGGTAGGACCGAACATTACGAAGGGAAACAAAGAGATTACAATCCCATCTCGGTGAGACCGAGATCCCTATCGGTGAGGCCGATTTGCCTAGGGTTTGTGGCAGTGGCTATGACATCTGAACTCGGTGGTGCGGATAGAAAGAATCGGTGGGGCCGAGTTTGACTTTTGGTTTAGGTCATATGTGGATGTGGGAAAGTAGTTGAGGGTTTTGGAGCATATCACTAAACACTATGAAGCAAGAACCTCATTAAGCAACACCTCATCCCTCCTTGATAGTATTGGCTTTTCCTATAGACTCAATGTGATCTTGGATCACTAAAATATAAAATCTAGAGTATTGAGGTTTGAGCTTGAGCCAATCCTTTTATCCTTAATATTTTCAGGGGTCCACTTTTCTCATCCATGCAATGCCATTCATTGAGTTTTTCCTGAAATATTTATCTTGGAATAATGTTAGCTCAATGAGCTATATGTTGTTAGGAATTACCAAAACCACCTAGGGATATTTTCACTTTTAATCTCCCCCTTTTTGGTAATTGATGACAGCATATAGATCAAAGCTTCGACAAATGATAATAAGAGTGAAAAACATTGTCGCTTTGAGAAGTATGTGATAAGCAAGAGCTCCCCCTAAATTTGTGCATAGTTTAAGATTTGCTTTGGACTGCAAATGCACAAAGAGTTAGGCTCATGGGTTACTCTTCCATGTCACATACATCTTGGTGGAGCGCTCAAAATGATAACAATAGAATACATGCACTCATCACCAAGCAAAGTGAATGATCATATAGAGATAAAATGATAATGTCATCCAACAAGCATTAATGTAGCATATGATCAAACACATGATCATCCAAGTATCACACAGACAGAAGGTATCTCAATCAAGCAAATAAAGTTCAACCACCAAAGCAAGAGAGAATAAAAAGAAACGCTCTCTCTTGAAGCCTAAGATCTATACATTTTTCTCCCCCTTTGGCAACAAGTTACCAAAAAGTTCATAGAAAATGCATAGCACTAAATCGTCTCTCGGGCTTGATCTTGGTGGTGGTGTAGGCAGAACTCAGGGCGAAGGCATCGGTAGATGTGGATGGGCCGGAGGGTGGGTGCTAGAGCTGGTGGCCTTTGAAGCTGTGGTGGTGCATATGAAGTGGCTCTAGTGTGCATGGCCCTTGCAGCTAACCGAGCTCTAGGCACTCGGCAAATGCCTCGGTGGTTGTCTTGCCCTTCCTCTCTGCATATCATCTGGAGTTTCTCAACAACAATGGATCTGATTACCTTCACATCAAGTCATAGAACTTCGCTCCATGATCCTCTCCGGGCTCTCACGGTTTGGTCGGGGTGGCAGTCCTTTCTCAATCCTCGAGTGGATGCAATCAAGTAACGAGCTGATCTGTTTGCTCTTCAAGAAATCTTGAGATGCCTCTTCCATTGTTGGCATCTTGGCAGCCTTCTCGATCCTTGCCTTCTCCTTCTTTGCTTGTGCTTGCAGAAGATGGTTCATCTTCATCCATAACCACTTGGTTGTCCTCAAAATCTGGATAGATAGGCATATGATCCTTGTCCAACAAGTATGTGCAGTGCCCATCTTGGAGTTAATCAGCTCACGGATGCGTGGGGCATACCCACAACTTCTCTTTTGGTCGTGACTATCCTCTTGATAGTTTCAACTATAAGACTCATGACCTTGAACTTTTGTGGCACATGAAATAAGTGTAGCAGATTTATTGCATGGCCTCTAATCATGTTGTGATCACTGACTTGGGCAAAAGAGTGTGCACGAGGATCCATTTGATGGTTGGCAGTTCTGACATAAGGTAATGTACTGATCCAAACTTGTGTGTTTCAATAGCAGCATCTGGGATCTCCTTGTACATATGTGCCATAGAGTTGTGATCCATCTTCTTCTTGGCATAGACATCCAAGTCATCCTCTTTCTCCTTAGGTGCATTGATCAGATTAGCCCATTCTTCAATTGATGATTGGTACCTAGTACCTTGGACATCCATACTATCACGCCATCTGGATAGAAGTGTCTTTGTGGAGTAAAATTGCATTATTAGCTCATCATTCCACTTTGTGAGCTTACGCCCAACAAAGTCGCCCTCCACAAGCCTTTGAAGCTGTCCATACACACCAGGATAGTGTTCTTCATGCTCCTTGATGTATTCCCAGTTGACCCATCTCATGTCACACACTATTGGCTTTTTGTCCAGACCTTTGTCTCATAGAAATCTGATGTTCCTTGGTATGGAACACTGTAATCCTGACAGTTCTTCTCCTGGTAGCATATGGATCAGGCGCTCTCCATAGTCTCAATCTGAATCATTCCTTATCTTCATGTTCTACCTTTCTGAGGATGGGCATCATTATGATCTGGAATTTTAGGCTTCAATTTTCTCAAGACATGTGACTCATCATCTTCTTCTTGACAATAGTTTAGAACCTTTGGGGCCTTGTTCTTCTCGGCAATTTGGGATGTTCTGGTACTCCTCTTGGGTGCAGTCTTGGGCTTGGAGGCAGCCTTGGGTGCTTCTTTGGGCTTTGATGATGCAGCCCTGACACGATGGCATCACCCATAAGCTTCTAAGCTTTAGGTCTTTGGTCTGACAACCTCTTCCTCTTCCTCTTCCATCATGGAAGGCTTTCCAACAACCCGGCCATGGTCTTCTTGACCCTTTCCTTCCTCTTCTTCCCTTCTGCAGCAGCCTCTTTGGGTCCGGCTTCCAAGATGCTTGAGTGGAGCTCGGCTTTAGACATGGGAATCCTTTTGGCAAGTGCTTTGGTCTTCATACCGGGCTTAGTGGCAGCGGTTGTGCCATACTCCTTCTTGAGCACCTTCTTCTTGGAAATGACCTCATCCTCAACAACCACAGTCTTCATCCTCAGAATCTGAAGTTCTCTTCTTTACGGTCACTGGTGGCTGCCTTGGGTAAGATTCTTTGGGTGTGCTCCTGCTACCCTCATCATAGCTGCTAGAGGGACTAGTGCCGTCACTCATGTGAACCTACTCCTCGACATTACATTGTCACTTTGATCGGATATATTGCAAACAACGACAACAGACCCTGTGAGTAGATATAGAGGAGATAGAGTGGATGAGCATCACAAAATCTGAGGTTTTGCAAAGAATGAGTCAAAAACTTAGTTTTAGTTTTCCACAGAAAGCATTTGAATCTACCAATTTGTAAACTTCGGTGATACGAAGCAGCTTTTGGAACCTAAACTAGTGAACTTCGGTCGGACCGAGTCACGGTTTAAGTAACACCGAGGCTGCTAGGGTTTCACAAAGTCTGAACTTCGGTCACGCAGTTTGCAATTCTCGGTCGGACCGAGAATTACATGTGCAATAGCATTAGCGAATCGATGGTACGAGTTCTACAACTCGGTTGATGCGAGATGGTTTCGTGAAACCTAACCTAAATTTTCAATTCATCTCTAATCTCTGAGTGTTTGACTAGATAAGATAGTTTCGATCGTGGCAAGATTCAATGGCGAACACAATGTGCTAGGAATCAGATAGGGATAGCACGGTGATCGAGTTCATACCCTAGTTTGGCGATGAACTTCGCTTCTGGCTGACAAGCAGTGGGGATGATTCACGAAAGTGCGTTATATCGACTAGAGGGGGTGAATAGGCGATTTTAGAAATTTACAGATTCTTCTTGAGGAATTTGCTGGTGAGGAATTCCTTAGCGAAGAAATACATCTGTGGAATAAGTACTCGAGTAAGCATAGCAGATTACGAGGCATAGTCATCATGATGAAATGAAGACAATCACGAGTCTGAAAGCGTAATCACGAGGATAACACGATGAAGACAATCGGTGAAGAAATTGGCTGAGGAAATTGAGAAAGTCTTGATCAAAGTCTTCAAACACGAGATATGAACAAACACTCAACACGGTAATGAGGAAATGAAAGGGTTGAGGAAATAGAACAAGTTAGGTTGGAGAAGACAATGATTTGGTAGACCAGTTCCAAGCTGCTGTCTCGGTTATGCGTCTGGTTGGGCGGTGAGTATTTAAACTCGAGGACACGAGTCCGGACACCCGATCCTTGAGCACGCAGCTCAAGACACCAAGTCCTCACCGTATTCTCCTTGAACTAAGGTCACGAGACCTCGTCCAATCACTCGTGGTAAGTCTTGAGCGACTTCCAAACCTTCACATACTTGGTCACTCGGCGATCCACAATTCCTCTTGGATGCTCTAGACCTTGGCGCCTAACCGTCGGAAGAAGCACAGTCTTCAAAGGTAAAAGCGTCGGATCACATGAGATCAATTTCTTGATGATGCTCAATCACTTTGGGTTAGTTAGGGTTTGGTTTTGGGTTTTCCTCACTTTTGGGTTTTCCTCACTTGATGATTTTCGCTCAAATTGCCTCGGAGGATGGGTTGCTCTCAAATGACAAGTGTCAAGTTCTCTCGGAGCAGCCAACCAACTAGTGGTTGTAGAGGCGGCTATTTATAGCCTAGGGAGCAGCCGACATGATAAGACATAAATGCCCTTCAATGATATGACCGTTAGGTGGATAAGATATTTGGGACAGGTGGCGCGCTTGCACGACAGCGATCGGAAATTTGAACATCAAATTCCTCGGGGCTATCATGTTCCTCCTTTGTGTAGGCAATTACATGGCGAATTCCTAACTCCTCGATCAGAACAAATTCCTCGGTGACGGAAGAGCTTCGTCTCATCCTTTGAAGAAATTGGTGAGCTGTATGAGATTTCAAAAGCTTCACTCGAAGGAATTGGTAGGTGTAGGATTTTGAGTTGAGCATCACATGGAAATTTTTCCTTAGTATTTCCTCGACCCCTTTAACGATCACGGTGTTTCCTATGACTCAAGAAAGAAAATGAAACTACGAAAACAAAAGTCTTCACGCTTCATGTTCCTCAAGCGAATACCAAGTCTTCAAGGTCACACCAATTTCTTCACTTTCAAAGACTTGAAAGTCTTGAATATCAAAGTCTTGATTGAAGAACTTCATTTTTAGAATTAGACTTTCCTTTGTAAATATCAAACTCCTCATAGACTTATAGACCTGTGTACACTCACAAGCGCATTAGTTTCTTAACCTATAAGTCTTCAATACACCAAAATCACTAAGGGCACTAGATGCACTTACAATCTCCCCCTTTTGGTGATTGATGACAACATAGGTTAAGTTTTCAACGAGGATAAATATATGAAGTGTAAATCTGATAATGAGGATTTTGATTGCAAGATATAGAAGAACTCCCCACGAAGATGTGCATAGTGAGGAATTTGCTTTTGAGGCAATGCACATTTGTAGAATTGAATCATGGAATCTCCCCTATATCTTGTAATTCATACACATTTGTCATATAATATGAGGAATTTGAAATGCATGATGAAATATGGTGCTTGATGGTATTGAGCATGCAAACTAATGCATAAAAGTATCGAGCCCAATGCGTATGAGGAATTTGAAACTTTTCAAGAGTATCGGATCCCAAATCGATTTGAAGATTTTCACGAGCTCATGAGGATCGAGCATAACAAAGATCAAAACTCTGTAGTCGAGCATAGAGCAAAAGCATAATGCATCAAAAGTATCAAAGCACCATCGGGTTTAAGATTACAACTCGATCCAATAAAAGGTTTGGAAGAGCGAGAGTTGTAACTTAATAAAATCTGTATATAGACAAAAGCGAGACCGGCTTGAAGACTAACTCAAATTTCTCCCCTTTGTCATCGAATGACCAAAAGGATCGGCGAGGACTAACGCTCTTGAGGAATTTCAAGTTGAAGGCGGGCGCTTGACATTATCGGGGTTGTTCGTTGAAGTAGGACCAGCAGCGATGTCCTCCAAATCTTCATTTTCATCGATGTCGCGAGATGAAGAATAGGAGCTAGCCACCAAGGAAGGAACTTTGACCTTCTTGAATTTCTTGGAGGAGGTGCAGACCAGTCAAATTCTTCCTTGAGTCCCATTGATTGCAGTTCTTCTTCATTGTAGACATGTGAAAGAACAGCCCAGTGCGCTTGAAGGTTTCATGAAGGTAATAGTGGTTTTCTTCTTTGCATTGTGAGTTGAGGTCATGTTGTAAAGAAGAGTACCAAGCGACGTTTGACCCACTTATGATTGTGATCAACCTTGATGAAGGCGAGGAGTAATTCACGATCGATCATCACCACAGGTGCAGATTCCTTGAGGATTTTGCTTGGACGGTGGTATTTCTTTGCGAGTCATGTGTGGCGAGTCATCATTGGTGGAGTAGGATCTTTGCTGCGGCTGTCCATCAATGGGCGAATGCCTTCATCTATCACAGCAGTAGCCTTTCCCTTTTCATCGGTGAGGTAATTGGCGTTTGAGGACTTCAATCGAGGCGAGGTAGCTGCGGTGGTTCAAAGTATCGACCTTGTAATTGAGTGAAGATCTTGACTGATGAATCTCATAATCCAAGGTGCATAAGGCTTGACTCAAAAGGTGACATGGCAATGCTAGCGAGTCCTCATGAAGAAATCATGGAAATTGGCCAGAGAGCGCCATGGATGATGTTGAAAAGCATATTCTTCATGATGCCAGCGACTTCTTCATCATTGAGTCGTGACCTTTGATAGGACTCATAGTCTTCGTCGAATCCGATAGACTGTTGAGGCACATATAATAATTCCTTGGCGAGAATTTGGTCCTTGGAGCTTGCACAGGCTTCAAAGGCTTCATCGGCACTTGCATATAGTGATTTGAAAGTTCCTTTTCTTCATAGATCGGCGTGCACCATCAAGCGTAGGGCTGAGTGGGAGGGCACGAAGCAATTCACTTCTTGGTGCCTTGTAGTGAGTATTTCGGTCATCAATCCAAGACCCATGAAGTTACATCTTGACGTCTCCGGTGATGTGCGAGGTTGCATAGAACTAAAGAATTAGCTCTTCGTTCGATCCACGGATATCGGTCTGAAGTTTAGAAGTCTGCGTCGTGAAGAACACGAGGGCGGCTCAAAGCTGGCGGCGACTCCATATCCACATGAGGAATATGAGCATGATCGAAGATTTTGTCCTTGTTGAAAAGCAGCGAGGAATAGAAGTTGGCTTGGTGGCAGTCGAGCGCCTCTTCTAATCCGAGCAGAATCATAAGTTATATTCGATGAAGAACACATGCTCGGCAAAGAAATCTTCAGCCTTGAACTTTTGTTTGGTTGAAGCGGATTCTTTTGCTTTGGCGAGAGGGTGTCGATCGGTTGCATCACCACCTCGGGAATCGTAAGTTCAGGTTCTTGACTGAGAATTTCTTGGTCCTCAACATGCGATCTAAGGATTAGCGGCAGCAGTTTCATCGGCACTAGTGGCTGGAATTTCTTCATGCCGCAGAACCAGTGGGTTGATTTTCTTGAGTCTATTTGGACGATGCATGCGGGGGTGAGGAACTTGTTGGGGCGGGGTGAAGAGAGGAGTATTGGAATCTTGACTTTCCCAAAGTCATCATTGATCACTGGAGTGGTGCATCAATATCTACATCTTCATTGTCAATTTCCTCGATACCAGCTTGAGGAATTTCATGGTACGATGAGGAATAAGCGGGGTTGAAGGATTGCTTCCACTTCAATCTCTTCATCAATTTTCTCGACGAAGCGGAGATTGATGTTCTTCATCGAGATCGGTTGGGATCTCATATTCTTCTCCAAAGGAACTACTTCCTTTGATGGTATGGAGGAAATTGGAATAGCATCAATTGGGTCTTCAATGGAGCTGGTCATTGGCTTCATTTTCTTGCGATCGAAGAATCGGCACGGTGATGCTTTCCTTTTCTTCCTGACTGCTCGTTCCGTAGCCTTGGTTTTCTTCACATCGAGCGGATGGAAGAATTGAAGTTGGAATTAGGCGCGGGAGGAGGTGAGGAATTTGGTGCAGATTTCTTGAGAGCAAGCGATCAGTTCCCTGTTTTGAGCAATTTCTTGGTATGGCGATCGATTGTCCTAACTTGGCGATTTCTTGGCGCACCACTAGTGGGTGCCACAGCAATTTCTTCGGGCGTTTGGGATGGGATCATCAGCACAGGAATCAACATTTTCATCGGCAGGCTGAGCGGAGGCTTGACTGAGGAATCTCAAGTTGCAGTGCAGCAACACTTGTGATTTTCTTCGTCGGATCGGCGAATCTGGTCTTGACTACTTGCCAATCAGCATAGTATGTGTCGAAGTTCTTGCTGAGGTTTTGAATTTCAGTTTGGATTTGGAGGAGTTCCTCGGTGTCATCTTGACAACGTTTTCTTGAGAACCTCTCCTTCTGTATTGAGCCTTCTTGATTTCCCTCGCCTTCTCAAACTTCCATTTTCTTCAGCGATGAAGTGAGTCGGCGCATGACTTTGACCGGTGTCAAAGGAAGATCGAGCGAGAGGGTATTGGGATCATTGTGCGGAGGTCAATGAAGTGGAGGACTTTCTTGAGATCCGATAGCGATGTACAGATGTACCCTTGGCTCTAGCGGCTCTAACTTGGCGGTCTCGATGATTTCTTCAAGTTCTTCATCGGATGCCTCATCATCGGATGTACGTGGACTACAAGCTGTTTCTTCCTTGGGCTGGGCGAGGACCACGTCCATTGTTGCTTTTGTCTTCAGTGAGTCGGGCGGATGAAGAATTGTGGGCGGTGAGGAACTTGCGAGAGATGCACGAGGCAATTGAAAAACCAGCAGTCCTTTGACATGTAGCTAGGTGCACGAGGCGAAGGTTTGGGCCAGAGCGATTGAGGACTTTGGTGGAGCAGCAGCGGTGTGAGAATTTGCTTGGAGGTCTTCTTGAGGAACTTGGCCGTGAGTAGCGAGATGATGAAGTACTTGGCTTATTAGCAGACTTCTTTGCATTGATTTCCTCGGTTTGATCGAGACCTCGATGGCAGCGGTGGCAGAATCCTCATTGAATTTCTTCTTGCTTCCTTTGCTTGCTTTGCCAATTTTGCTTGGCGTTTAGCCCATTCATCGGAAAGTCCTCACGCGTTTGATGCTAGTGGGATCAGCTATTTGGCGGTGCCAAAGGGCTCTTGGGCATGGAGGATTTAAGCGAATTTCTTCATGTACTTAGGAGTTACATATCTGTATTCCTTCCATTCCGTGCCCATCTCCGTTCAATCTTACGAATCGCACCTTGCGTTGATTTTGCTTTCCTCATCCGGTGCAATAGTCAGCATATATTTCCTCGGGGATTTGAATCTGTCATGACCTCGGTTTCTTTCCTCCCTTCTGCGGCTTCTTACCATCGCCATTTTCTTCAAGTGAGAAATTGAACAATTGAGTTTTACGAAGAAGTATGCAGTTTTCTTGAGAGCGCTGCAAATGAGTTAAGTTGATGAGAACCTAGGGATTCAGCGGCGGACATTTGTACTGTGAGCAGTATAGGTGCAAGGAATTTGAAGAGGTCATATCGTTCTCGAAGGTTTTCAAAAGAACAAGTTTGAGGATTTTGACGGATGAGCCTTGAAGAATTTCAATAAGCGTTCTTTGTCTTAGGTTCGAGTTGTATAGATCGAAGATCCACACAATTGAGGAATCTTGAAGAAAATCATTGCTTAGAGAAGCGAGTCAAGAGATTTGAGGTGTTCATATGTGTGAAGATTTGAAGAATAAACACCTTTGAAGAATTTGAAGAAAATTTGAGAATCAAAGTGAGTAATAAAAGTAACTTTTAATTTACCCAAAGTGAAGAACACGATGAACTGAGATGAACAGTTGAGAAGTTAAATCGTTCAGATCTTCCCGCCCTAACTTGGCGGAGGAAATCAGCTCTGACGGCGGAGTGAAGATTTTCCACGGTCGGTAGCAATCGTCGGCGAAGAGTCAAAGCGGTGAAGCTTTTCCTCACGGCTGACGATGAAGTAGCGGCGGCGCTAGGGTTTTGAGGAGCTCGGCGGGAGAGAGGTCGGCGAAAGTAAAAGAGTGAGGAAGGGGAGAGGGGTATTTATAGCCACGGTGAAAGCGGATCGTCCAGAAGATTTAGGACGAGCGTGCCTGACCGCTTCCTTCTCACGACATGTGTCACCCACGTCTTGTGTAGTGGAGATCGTGTGCGATCGTGGGTGAATATAATAATGCATCATGGGATGCGGAGCAGTTTAATGGTAAAATGAAGGTTTGAATAAGATTAGTTTTAAAAGTTCCGTTGCAATTTCTTGGTATCAAGGACACGTGAAGAATTTGAGCGAGTTTCAAAGTAGAACGCACATGAAGAATTTGTGAATGGATTTGGTTGAGTATAGCATAGAGGGAAGGGTCCGATCACATTCACTTAGCGAAAAGCGACTTGAAGAAATAGCCATAAGTGAATGCTATAGAGGACATAAATCCATATATATATATATATATAGCCAGCGAAGAAAGGCAGCGGAAGCAGTGAAGAATTTGCAAAGTTGAAGAATTTGAAAAAGCTGAAGAATTTCAAAGCGAGGAAAAACTCAAATTGAAGATTTTCAACTTTGGTGGTGGCGTAACCCACCGTATAAGAATGATGATTTCAGACACAGCGTACAATTGTCGTAGGGTTCTGAGAATCAAATTCTTCATTAATTTCTTCACACTTAGGGTGTTATTCTTCATTGATTGAAGAAAAACGTTTCTTCATGTGTTGCACATCTAAGTCATCAATTTTGCATAAGTGTTAGGATGTGTGTCCTTTTCAAAGAACATTCGAGATTCTAAGATATTTAGCTCACACGCAACTTGCTAAATCTCTTCTCATCCAAGGGCTTAGTGAAGATATCAGCTAGCTGTTCTTGATCTTCACGTGCTTTCGATGGAGATGTAGCCCTTCAACACATGATCACGAAGAAAATGATGGCGAATTTGAATGTGCTTTGTCTTGAGTCTGAACTGGGTTGTGAGCAATCTTGATGGCACTCTCATTGTCACGATGAGAGGCACATTCTTCACGTTGATGCCGTAGTCCTTGAGGTTTGCTTCATCCATAGTAATTGAGCACAACACGAGCCAGCAGCAATGTATTCAGCTTCCGCGATGGACGGTGATCATGATTCTGTTTCTTCGAGGACCAACGGACCAAAGATCGTCAGAAATGACAAGTACCAGATGTTGACTTGCGGTCCACACGATCACCAGCATAGTCGAGTCGAGAATATCAATGAGATCAAAAGTAGAGCCCTTGGGGTACCATAATCCTAGTGTTGGTGTGTGAGCTAGATATCGAAGAATATGCTTCACAGCCTTATGGTGTGATTCCTTGGTGTAGCTTGAAATCGGGCACACATGCAAACACTAAGCATTATATTGTCCTAGATGCACATAAGTACAATAAAGAACCAATCATGGGCGGTATACCTTGTGATCGAAGTCAATACCATTTTCATCGATTGCATAGATGGCCATTTGTGGGCATAGGAATTTTGACACCTTTACAATCTTGCATGCGAATTTCTTGAGGACATCTTTGAGGTATTTCTCTGAGATATGAATATGCCATTGTGTTGTTGCGAATTTGAAGACCTAAGAAGAATTTCAACTCTCCATCATAGACATTTGATATTCTTCACTCATCATATAGGAAAATTCATCACTATAACGTTGGTCGATGACAGCCAAAGATAATATCATCAACATATATTTGGCACACAAACAGTTCACCATCATAAGATTTAGTAAAGAGAGTAGGGTCGAGTGAACGGGTGTGAAGCCATTCTTCATGAAGAATTCCTTCAATGTATCATACCACTTGAGGGGCTTGCTTGAGGCCATAGAGGGCCTTATTTAGTCTGAAGACTTTGTCGGGATTCTTTGGATCTTCAAAACACAGGGGTTGAGCAACATATACTTCTTCCTCAAGCTTACCATTGAGGAATGCACTTTTCACATCCATTTGATATAAAGTGATATTGTGATGGTTAGCATAGGCGAGTAATATATGCGAATAGACTCAAGTCTAGCAACAGTGCAAAAGTTTCATTGAAATCAATTCCTTCAACTGCGTGTAGCCTTGAGCTACTAGTCGTGCCTTATTCCTCACCACAAGACCATTTCATCTTGCTTGTTGCGGTAGATCCACTTTGTGCCAATGATATTATGCTTGCGAGGATCTGGGCGTTTGACCAGTTCCTAGGCGTTGTTGAGCTCGAACTAATGTAATTCTTCTTGCATGGCCTGAATCACTCCGGCTCGAAATGCTTCATCTACCTTAGTGGGCTCTGTGATAGAGACAAAACATAGTGCCCACAAAAGTTAGATAAGTGTGAAGCTTTTGAGCGAGTGAGAGGACTGGCTCTTCAATGTCATCGATGATCTTGTGAACTTGCACTTCTTTTGCAGCGAGGATGAGCTGGTTGTCTTGAGGAATTTGATCATTTTCCTCGGCACCATTTTCTTGACATTATCTTGGTGCATCAGCTCGGCGTTCTTGGCGTATAGGAATGAATTCTTCAACAGTTTCTTGATGGAATGACATCCTCGGTTGCCTTGAACTGATAGAATCCTCGGTGCTGGTTAAATCTAACACTGAAGGTAGGTGCTCTCTTTGCGAGCCATTAGTTTCATCGAACCGCACATCTCTGATGTCAACAATCTTGTGAAGTGCGATGTTGAAGACTCTGTAGGTGTCGAGTCCTTTCCGTAACCAAGCATAAAACCTTCATGTGCTTTGGTGCAAATTTAGAGGTGTGGTGAGGATCTCTAATCCAGCATTTAGCACGAAGACTTTGAAATAACTTACATTGGGTTTCTTATGCGTAAGGAGTTCATAGGCAGTCTTTTGAAGAATTTGTGAAGATATACTCTGTTGATGATGTGGCACGCAGTGTCAATTGCTTCAATCCGAAGCGACTAGGCGTTTTGTATTCATCAAGCATAGTCGAGCCATCTCAACAAGAGTTACTGTTCTTGCGCTCCACAGCGCCATTTCTTTGAGGAGTATAGGGAGCAGATAACTCATGAGTAATACCAAGTTCATCAAGATAATCCTCAAGTCCGAATTTTGAACTCAGTTCCATTGTCACTCTTGATGTGCTTGATCTTCACACCAAAGTTGGTTGAAGCCCTCGAGGAAAATCGTTTGAAGATTTCCTGCACTTGATTTTTATAAGTAACAATGTGTACCCATGTGTAGCGAGAGTAATCATCAACAATAACAAAGCCATATAGTGATGCTTCATTAACGACGCTGAGTAATGATTGGGACCAAAGAGGTCCATGTGAAGCAATTGAAGGGACGAGTAGTGGTCATGATAGTTTTATTTGGATGCTTGGCCTTGGTCATTTTCCACTTCACGGGCACCGCATAAGTGATCCTTGAGGAATTTGACATTCTCAATGCCAATGACATGCTTCTTCTTCATGGCGTGTGCAAATTCCTCATGCTGCGTGACCAAGTCGTCGATGCCATAGCCAGCCTTACGAGGCTTTTGCAAGTAGACACACGGCTGGTTGTGGTCTGTGGAAAAATCAACAATATACAAGTCTCCTCTCCTAAAGCCTTGAAGACTTTGGAATTGTCGACTTCCATAATCACAACACAACGATACTTGCCAAAGATAACTACCATATCAAGATCACAAAGCATTGAGGCTGACATGAGGTTATATCCTAAAGACTCAACAAGCATGACTTTGTCCATGTGCATGTCCTTAGAGATAGCAACCTTACCAAGTCCCAATACGACTTTTGCCTTTGTCGGCAAAGATGATATGCTTGAGATGTGAAGGTGATAAGGAGCATCCATCAATAGATTCTTGTCACCAGTCATGTGATTTGTACATCCACTATCGAGAACCCACTCAGTGGCTTTGGGTTGATCATCCTGGAGATGAATTAGTACAACTTACGATCTCATATACTTCATTAGTGAAGAATATGATATCAAGTTCATCAGATGAATTTCATCAGTTAGTATCAATCAGATAAGCAGTATGAGGACGTGTGAAATGAAAGTTCATTTCATCATGATTAACTGCGTCCTTCGGGCATTTTGTCGGGCCCTGACAAATTCTTGAGACGTTAAGGCACGTCTGGAGACCTGACCCTGCAGAAGAGATTAGTTCTTTTTCTTCACCACCCACATCTGAAGGGGTGGCAAAGAGTTCATCACTCTGCGAGCACCATACGAGAATGGTGGCATAGAGGCCAAACCATTTCGTTTCACATAAGAGGGTTAGGGTAAGCATATGAATAAGCGGAGAAATTCTTGAGGACTTATGAACATATTGGTTTGAAGAATAATGCACATATTCATAGCCCTTAGCTCTACCTGCGAAAGCGAGTTGTTAGCACGATGATAATCATATGAGGACTTTGATCCTTTTGAGAATTTGATCCACGTGAGAATTTGGTCCGTATGAGGACTTGGATCCATATGAAGAGTTTGGTCCATATGAAGAATTTGATCTGGGGTTCCTATTCTTCACGGTGGTGTCATGAGGACATTCACGAAGACTTTCAAGGCACTTCTTGGGAACCCAGATTTTCTTCATAGGGGAACCGTTCTGCGATTAGTGCCAACATATCTAGCAAATACTTCACCATTCTGATTTTTGAACAGTTTATAGTTGGAGTCAAATGACTCATCATCGAATGAGGAAATTCACATGTAAAACCAGATAAGGTAGATGGATCAGCTGGAGGTCCCTTTGCAGCAACCCATGAGGTTTTGGGATCTGCTCGGGCTTCGATGCGTTCCATCGACATTGAGTTTCCTCTCAAAGGCAATACCCTCTTTCCTAGAGTTTCTATTGAGGATCTGCTTTTAAGCACATCACAAAAGTCGATGCCCTTTGAGGCTTTTGTACATGCACATCATGTACAATTCCTTCAACCCTGCATCGTCGGTGATACTAGCAATGTCCTCGGTGAGGAATTAGTGATAGCAGAGGCGGTGAAGAATTTATAACAGTTGAAGCATTTGAACATTGGTGAAGAATTAGCGATTCACGTTAATGCATTTTAAGCATGGAGGAACAAATTCTTCTTGAGAAGCGCTGATTTGTTGAGCAAGTAATGAATCGCGCTCCTTACGAAGATCTTCATAACTTCGCTCTTAGCTTCTCAAGATCTTGCTTTCTTTGAAGAAATTCATAAGAAAGTTTCTCATGATCGAGATAAGAGAGTGTTATGATGACCTTGAATTTGTCAAGCCTAGGCGAACTTTTGAAGATTTTGATCGGGGCTTGAGTGCGATCCATTTCTTCACCTAACATATCATCACTCTTATCTAGCATGTTTTGAACCTTTTCAAAAGCCCTTTGTTGTTTATAGCAATCTTAGCAAGTTTAGAGTAGCCGGGCTTGAGATCCTCATCGATTCATTTTCACTAGATTGAGAGGAGGTGAAATTGAGTACCTTAGCACCTTTTGCCATGAAGCAATAGGTGGGGCGTAATCATCATTTTCCTCATCAGGTTTGTCGGTGGAGTCAGTTTCTTGATGTTGAAGATGGACTTGCTAACATAAGCGATAGCAAGAGCGGACTAGCCACACAGTTCGGATTCTTGAGACTCCTCCTCTTCCTCATTTTCCTCAGATTCAGCTTGAGTCCATTTCCTTGCCAATGAATGCAGAGCCTTTTGGAGCTGCTCTTCTTGTGAGAAGAAGGCTTTGAGGATTTTGATGATGAAGATTTTGATGATTTCTTCTTCTTCTTCACGTCATCGAGCTGTAATCCTTGTGTTTCTTCTTTCTTAATTCCTTTTCCCGAGGACAATCTTGGATATAGTGACCAGGTTTCTTGCATTTGTGGCAAAGTCTTCGCTTATAGTCACTAGATGAGGAATCACTTTGCTTCTTGAAGATTTTCCAAAGCGACCACGTCTTGTGAATTTCGGAATTTCTTCACGGCGATGCTAGCTCTGGCCAAATTCTTGAGGATCTCCAAGGCTACTACAGATTCTTCACTCTGATTCAGATTCAGCCTTGGCCTTGAGGCACGTGTTTTCCATAGCGAACCATAGAGATCTCTCTTTTGACAAGCTGGAACTTGTGAGTATTTAGCCTTCGAGGATATCGGCGAGGATCAAGAGACTTGTAGTCAGCTCGTTCTTGTATCATCGGTGCGAGTGTCAAATGAGGAATCAAGCGATCTTAGCAATTTCTTCACCACCTCATGGTCGGTGATGTCGGTGGCACCAGTGCTTGAAGCTCATTTGAGATGTCGGTGAAGCGATCGAAGGTTTGTTGAACATTTTCGTTGTCGAGTCTTTTGAAGCGGTTGAAGAGATTCGAAGAACATCAACTCGAGAGTCACGCTGAGTTGAAACACCTTCATTTACTTTGGACAGCCTGTCCCAAATGAGTTTAGCAGATTCCAAAGCACTCACTCTTCCATATTGGCCTTTGCTCGGATGGCCACATATGATATTCTTCGCTTGAGAATCGAGTTGCTTGAATCTCTTCACATCAGCATCATTCGGAGAGGTGTGGTGAGGAAACACCTTTTGTCACAACATACTAGAGATCGTTGTCAATTGCTTCAAGATGCATTCGCATTTTGTTCTTCGATGAGGGTAGTCCGTCCCATCGAAGGTAGGACACCTGCTGAGACCTTGACCATACTGCGGTCGACATAACTAAAACTCCGGTGGTTAAACCAAAATCACACAGAACAAGGGGTACCTTGCTCGATACCAATTGAAAGTGCGTTATATCGACTAGAGGGGGTGAATAGGCGATTTTAGAGAATTTTACAGATTCTTCTTGAGGAATTTCTTGGTGAAGAAATTCCTTAGCGAAGAAATACATGCAGCGGAATAAGTACTCGAAGTAAGCATAGCAGATTACAGGCATAGTCATCATGATGAAATGAAGATAATCACAGATGCGAGAAAAGCGTAATCACGAGGATAACACACGATGAAGACAATCGGTGAAGAAATTGGGCGAGGAAATTGAGAAAGTCTTGATCAAAGTCTTCAAACACAGATATGAACAAACACTCAACACGTAATGAGGAAATGAAAGGGTTGAGGAAATAGAACCGATTAGGTTGGAGAAGACAATGATTTGGTAGACCAGTTCCAAGCTGCTTTGTCTCGGTTATGCGTCTGGTTGGAGCGGTGAGTATTTAAACTCGAGGACACGCGATCCGGACACCCGATCCTTGAGCACGCAGCTCGGGACACCAAGTCCTCACCGTATTCTCCTTGAACTAAGGTCACGCAGACCTCGTCCAATCACTCGTGGTAAGTCTTGAGCGACTTCCAAACCTTCACATACTTGGTCACTCGGCGATCCACAATTCCTCTTGGATGCTCTAGACCTTGGCGCCTAACCGTCTGGAAGAAGCACAGTCTTCAAAGGTAAAAAGCGTCGGATCCACGCAGGATCAATTTCTTCAGTGATGCTCAATCACTTTGGGTTAGTTGGGGTTTGGTTTTTGGGTTTTTCCTCACTTTTGGGTTTTTCCTCACTTGATGATTTTCGCTCAAATTGCCTCAGAGGATGGGTTGCTCTCAAATGACAAGTGTCAAGTTCTCTCGGAGCAGCCAACCAACTAGTGGTTGTAGGGGGCGGCTATTTATAGCCTAGGGAGCAGCCCGACATGATAAGACATAAATGCCCTTCAATGATATGACCGTTAGGTGGATAAGATATTTGGGACAGTGGCGTAGCAACACGACAGCGATCGGAAATTTGAACATCAAATTCCTCGGGGCTATCATGTTCCTCCTTGTGTAGGCAATTCGCCTTTGGCGAATTCCTAACTCCTCGGTCGAGAACAAATTCCTCGGTGACGGAAGAGCTTCGTCTCATCCTTTGAAGAAATTGACTGAACTGTATGAGATTTCAAAAGCTTCACTCGAAGGAATTGGTAGGTGTAGGATTTTGAGTTGAGCATCACATGGAAATTTTTCCTTAGTATTTCCTCGACCCCCTTTAACGATCACGGTGTTTCCTATGACTCAAGAAAGAGAAAATGAAACTACGAAAACAAAAGTCTTCACGCTTCATGTTCCTCAAGCGAATACCAAGTCTTCAAGGTCACACCAATTTCTTCACTTTCAAAGACTTCAGAAAGTCTTCAGAATATCAAAGTCTTCAGTTGAAGAACTTCATTTTTAGGGGTCGAATTTCACTGTAAATATCAAACTCCTCATAGACTTATAGAACTGTGTACACTCACAAACGCATTAGTTGCTTAACCTATAAGTCTTCAATACACCAAAATCACTAAGGGGCACTAGATGCACTTACAATTCCCGTTGACGGCGGCGGAGACCAGCGGCAGGAGGCAGCTGGCGACGAGGAGGATGATCCGGAGACCCTGGAGGCAGAGTGGGCTGAGCGCGGGCGAAAGAGTTCGGAGAAAATTTCCAAAGTTTTGCCCGTGGGTATATATAGCCCGACCACAGCCGGTGTGACCGAAAGTGGAACAACTTCGGTGGCACCGAGATGCATAACTGCAAGCAGTTACAACAACTCGGTGTGATCGAAAAGTTCAAATCGGTTGCACTGAGATTGAAAACCTAGATCGACTTAGTGATCTCGGTATGACCAAAATGGAAGAATCGGTCAGACCGAAACACACAACGAAGTTTTGGAAGTTTAAGTCTATGACGAATCGGGGACTCCGAGTGCTCGTCACACAGAGTGGTTCGAATCTGACTTGATCAAATTTTGTGATGCAGCATGAATAGAGTTTGAGACTAGAAGAGCATAGATAGCTAGAGAAGGTTCTTAGGCATTCTTGTCCATCAACTTGGCAAAAGAAAAAGAAACCAATCAATCAAAACAACAAGTGGATGTCCTCGAATGAGTAAAATATGCAACCAACATGCTCACAAAATAAAATGGCAAATGAAATATGTGGCGAAGCATGCACAACCAATTCTAGCATCTATCAAGCAATTGGCGATGACTAGGTCATCTATATATGAGTATATTGACTTAGGAGTCAAATGAGAACATATGATCATAGGTCATACTCATCGTTTAAGCTCAAGTGGGGTTACCACTTTTACATAATGCATTGATGTGTTCACACCATTAGAGTTGCTTTGACTCAATTCTTAGAGTAAAGCTCCCCCTAGATGTGAGATCCCCCCTTAGAGGGATGAACTAACCTTGGGTTTTGTCGATGATGACTTCATGTAGGTGTTGAAGATGTGGATGCTTAGTGTTGATGTAGATCATTTGGAGCAATCCTTTGGAGTGAGTTGCACTTTCAATACCTACACGGGTTAGTCCCACAAGGAACAAAGAAGGATATCCATAGACAGAGAGTGATGCACACACAAGATGATGTCTATGAGAGCATTAGGTTACCTTGTCCCTTGTCTTACCAACAAGAGGGTTTGTGACTCCTTGAACTAGTGCAAGATGTGGAAGTTGATTGCACTAGTAATTGCCAAAATGATATGAGTGAAATATGTTGGCGGAGTCACCCTCAAGAACTCTCTAGTTCTTCTTCTTCGGGACCCACATCATCTTGATGGGAATCCTTGGAGTTGTAGTTGTACTAGATGAAGTAGAGCTTGATGTAGTCTTGGGAACCCACTTGACCAAGGCCTTTGGAGCTTCTTCAAATGCATCAATCTCTTCTTGAAGCTTGTCCTTGCCTTTTTGCTTGTGGTCTTGTGGTGGAAGATCATCTTGGGCTTGTGTCCCCTTGAAGGAAGTAGGATCATACTTCTCTTGTTGAGGAACAAACTTCGTCTTGGGGTATTGATCTTCTTCCCACTCAACTCCATTGGCATTGAACTTTCGTTCAAAACCAACACATTGATTCTTCCGGTGCCTTCCTTACTTGCGTACAATTTCCTCAAATTACTTACTCCCGACAAGGCTCTTGTAAACACCTTTCTCTATAATTCCCTTCAATAAGCTATTTTCTTGCTCAAGTGTAACTTGGCTAAGAGAATCATTAGTGGAATCAAGAGAACTACTAGAAGCAACAACATTGGATTTAGCATGATTATTGTTACTACTAGAGGAAGAATCCTTCTTGTTCTTGTTACTAGACTTGACTTGAGGCATGTAAGTAGATAAGAGTAAACTCTTGGCAATGTACAAAGAACTTTTCTTACGAAGATCATCATTGATTGCCGTTAGGAGCTCATGCTCTTGCTCAAGGTTGAGCTTTTCAAAGCGTAACTTCTCATGAGTCCTTAAAAGTTCTCGATGATCTTCTAAGATAGTTTCATGAGCTAACTTAAGAGTGTTTAGTTCTTTAGTTAGAAGCTCAATCTTCTCCTTATCATTGTCATTCGTTTTATCTTGATTAGCATGATTAATTGACGTTTCATCATAGTATTCATCACTAGAGTTGTCAACAAGTAAATCATCATCACCTAACAAGTCATCTTCATCACTATTGAAATCAACATACTCGGGGTGTGTTACCTTTGGACCTTTGGCCATGAAGCATCTTTCAATTCCTTCATTTGGTGAATCAAATATGTCGTAGGAGTTGGTTGACACAAGTGCTAGACCGGCAACACCTTCATCTTGAGTATATTCGGAGTCGGAGTGATAGCTTCTCTCGGAGTGATTGTCGGAGTCGGAGCCGGATACCCATTCACCAACATGAGCTTGATGTCTTCGTTTTGTGTAGCTCCTTGATGACTTGTCCTTCCTTTCCGAATCCTTGCTTCTCCGGGATGTTCTTCGTTCATAACGATCATCTCTACTCCTTCTCTCTCTTGGTGGTGATTCTTCTCTTCTACTTCTCCTTTTGGGAGAATCTTCACTTCTTTTGTAGGGTGCCGTACACTCATTGGAATAGTGTCCGGGTCTTCCACAATTGTAGCAATTACACTCTCGACTAGAAGATCTTTTGTCATTGTAGGACCTTGACTTGGAGCTTCTCTCTTTGCTTCTACTCTTGTAGAATTTGTTGAAGTTCTTCACCATTAAGCTCAATTCTTCATTGAAGGTTTGTTTCTCACTTGATGATGTGGGGGCTTCACATGAGGCTCTGTAAGCACCACTTGACTTGTTGTGAAGTTCCTCCTTATCCTTGAGTGACATCTCATGAGCAACAATTCTTCCAATGACTTCCGTTGCCTTGAGATCTTTGTAATTGGGCATCATTTGGATCAATGTGCACGGTATCATATTTTCCATCCAAGGCTCTTAGGATCTTCTTGATGATGAATCATCGGTCATCTCTTCACTTCCTAAGCCGGCAATCTCATTTGTGATAAGAGCAAGCCTAGAGTACATTTCAGCGACACCTTCACCATCCTTCATTTTGAACTTGTCAAGTTTACTTTGAAGCATATCCAACTTGGATTCCTTGACGGAGTCGGTACCCTCATGCATATCAATCAAAGTATCCCAAATTTCCTTTGCATTCTCAAGACGGCTGATTTTGTTGAATTCTTCGGGGCACAATCCGTTGAAGAGGATATCACAAGCTTGAGCGTTGTATTGCAACATCTTCAACTCTTCCGCGGTAGCTTCACGATTCAGTTCTCTCCCATCAAATAATTCACCTTGCAAGCCAATACACACAATAGCCCAAACGGTGGGGTTATGTCCAAGAATATGCTTTTTCATCTTATGCTTCCAACTAGCAAAATTAGTACCATCAAAGTAAGGACCTCTACGGTGATAATTTCCCTCGCTAGACGCCATACTCTCCTAGGTTGTGAAACCAAGGCTATGACTACCAAAAGCTATGGAAATCAAAGCAAATGGAGACCAAGGCTCGATACAACTTGTAGGATTGAAAGTATGTCTAGAGGGGGTGATTAGACTACTTGACCAAATAAAACTTATCCTTTTCCCAATTTTAGTCATTGGCAGATTTTAGCTAACTTAGCACAAGTCAAGCAATCTTAACACAATTCAAGCAAGCATGCAAAGAGTATATGAGCAGCGGAAAGTAAAGCATGCAACTTGCAAGAATGTAAAGGGAAGGGCTTGGAGAATTCAAACGCAATTGGAGTCACGGATGTTTTTGTCGTGGTTCCGATAGGTGGTGCTATCGTACATCCACGTTGATGGAGACTTCAACCCACGAAGGGTAACAGATTCTTGTGAGTCCACGGAGGGCTCCACCCACGAAGGATCCACAAAGAAGCAACCTTGTCTATCCCACCATGGCCGTCGCCCACGAAGGACTTGCCTCACTAGTGGTAGATCTTCACGAAGTAGGCGATCTCCTTGCCCTTACAAACTCCTTGGTTCAACTCCACAATCTTGTCGGAGGCTCCCAACTGACACCTAGCCAATCTAGGAGACACCACTCTCCAAGAAGTAACAAATGGTGTGTTGATGATGAACTCCTTGCTCTTGTGCTTCAAATGATAGTCTCCCCAACACTCAACTCTCTTTCACAGGATTTGGATTTGGTGGAAATAATATTTGAGTGGAAAGCAACTTGGGGAAGGCTAGATATCAAGATTCATATGGTAGGAATGGAATATCTTGGTCTCAACACATGAGTAGGTGGTTCTCTCTCAGAAAATGTGTATTGGAAGTGTAGGTTCGTTCTGATGGCTCTCTCCACGAATGAAGAGGAGGTGGAGGGGTATATATAGCCTCCACACAAAATATAACCGTCACACACAACCTGCCAAACTCGGTGGGACCGAATCAATAAACTCAGTTGGACCGATTCAGCAAATCTAGTGACCATTTGGATTTTCGCTGGGACCGACATGCAACTCGGTAGGACCGATATGGTTAGGGTTAGGGCTAACCAGAGAGTTGGTCAGGTAAACTCGGTGAGACCGATTACACAAACTCGGTGGGACCGATTTTGGTAATAAGCTAACCAGAGAGTTGGTCAGGTAAACTCGGTGGGACCGATTCGCTCATTTTGGTGGGACCGAAATGTTACGAAAAGGAAACAGATAGTTCACATTGCAATCTCGGTGGGACCGATCGCTCATCTCGGTAGGACCGAAACATAACGAAGGGAAACAGAGAGATTACAATCCCATCTCGGTGAGACCGAGATCCCGATCGGTGAGGCTGATTTGCCTAGGGTTTGTGGCAGTGGCTATGGCATCTGAACTCGGTGGCGCCGGATAGAAAGAATCGGTGGGGTCGAGTTTGACTTTTGGTTTAGGTCATATGTGGATGTGGGAAAGTAGTTGTGGGTTTTGGAGCATATCACTAAGCACTATGAAGCAAGAACCTCATTAAGCAACACCTCATCCCTCCTTGATAGTATTGGCTTTTCCTATAGACTCAATGTGATCTTGCATCACTAAAATATAAAATGTAGAGTCTTGAGCTTTGAGCTTGAGCCAATCCTTTTATCCTTAGTATTTTGAGGGGTCCACTTTTCTCATCCATGCCATGCCATTCATTGAGCTTTTCCTGAAATATTTATCTTGGAATAATGTTAGCTCAATGATCTATATGTTGTTAGGAATTACCAAAACCACCTAGGGATAGTTGCACTTTCAGTATGGAGATACCGACGTTCGAATCTCGGGCAAGTAACATACTGACAGACAAAGGGAACTACGTATGTTGTCATAAAGGTTTGACCAATAAAGATCTTCGTAGAATATGTGGGAACCAATATGGGCATTGATACGTCTCCGTCGTATCTATAATTTTTGATTATTCCATGCCAATATTATACAACTTTCATATACATTTGGCAACTTTGTATACTATTTTTGGGACTAATATATTGATCCAGTGCCCAGTACCGGTTCCTGTTTGTTGCATGTTTTTCGTTTTGCAGAAAATCCATATCGAACGGAGTCCAAACGGAATAAAAACCGACAGAGATTTTTTTGGAATATTTATGATTTTTGGGAAGAAGAATCAACGCGAGACGATGCCTGAGGGGCCACGAGGCAGGGGGGCGCGCCCCAGGGGGTCAGGTGTGCCCAGGACCCTTGTGGCCACCCCGTAAGGCGGTTGGAGCCCTTCTTTCGCCACAAGAAAGCTAATTTTCAGATAGAGAGCGTGTCCAAAATTCAGCCCAATCGGAGTTACGGTTCTCCGGTTATAAAGGAAACGGTGAAAGGGCAGAATCCAGAGCGCAGAAACAGAGAGAGACAGAGAGACAGATCCAACTCGGAGGGGCTCTCGCCCCTCCCACGCCATGGAGACCATGGACTAGAGGGGAAACCCTTCTCCCATCTAGGGAGAAGGTCAAGTGATACGTCTCCAACGTATCTATAATTTTTGATTGCTCCATGCTATATTATCTACTGTTTTGGACCATATTGGGCTTTATTTTCCACTTTTATATTACTTTGGGACTAACCTATTAACCGGAGGCCCAGCCCAGATTCTTTGTTTTTGCCTATTTGGTGTTTGAAGAAGCGGAATATCAAGCGGAGTCCAAGCGGAATGAAACCTTCAGAGCGTGATTTTCTCACGAACATGATCCAGAGACTTGGACCCTCGTCAAGCAATCAACAGGAAGGGGCGAGGTAGGGGAGCGCCCTCCCCAGTCGCCCTCCACCCTTGTGGGCCCCTGTTGCTCCACCGGCGTACTTCTTCCTCCTATATATACCTCATTACCCCGAGCGAGCAGATCTGAGCCAAAACCTAATTCCACCGCTGCAACTTTACGTATCCACGAGATCCCATCTTGGGGCCTGTTAGGAGCTCCACGGAAGGGGAATCCACCACGGAGGGCTTCTACATCATCATAGCCTCTCCGATGAAGTGTGAGTAGTTTACTTCAGACCTTCGGGTCCATAGTTAGTAGCTAGATGGCTTCTTCTCTCTTTTTGGATCTGAATACAATGTTCTCCCCTCTCTCGTGGAGATCTATTCGATGTAATCTTCTTTTTGCGGTGTGTTTGTTGAGATCGATGAATTGTGGGTTTATGATCAAGATTATCTATGAGCAATATTTGAATCTTCTCTGAATTCTTTTATGTATGATTGGTTATCTTTGCAAGTCTCTTTGAATTATCCGTTTGGTTTGGCCAACTAGATTGGTAGTTTTTGCAATGGCAGAAGTGCTTAGCTTTGGGTTCAATCTTGCGGTGTCCTTTCCCAGTGACAGTAGGGGCAGCAAGGCACGTATTGTATTGTTGCCATCGAGGATAACAAGATTGTCGGTGGGAACGACACCTATGGGATCACAATAATCCCTACTACGGTCGCGGGGCGCGGGGTTGTGAGAAGAGCGGATCAAACAGATAGCACACGGTTTCTTTATCCAGGTTAAGACGCGAGGATCGTAAAACCCTACTCCTGCTTTGGTGGTTTGTTTATCTGTGTTCTTGAACTAGCAATGGGGCGTGAGGAGCTCAAAAGCGAATCCTCCTCCTGGTCGCCTTGGGCCTCCTTTCATAGGGAAAGGGGTTGCCACGATGGCACACATGAGGTGGAAAGAATATGATGATCGAGTTTATCCTCGCATTACATGACAAAGCGCCTTTAATTCGTCTTGCTTAGGTGTGCTTGCTTTATCGGGGACGGGAGAGCCTGTCTCGTCGTCGCCGCTCCCTTCGTGTCAACACGCGCATACAGCCAGCGGTGCCAGCGGTGCCATGTAGGCAGCGGGCAGCTGAGGTGGCGCGGTGGTGGGTCTCCACGAAGATCCGCTTGCCGCCACGCAGGTGCCTGCCCAACTGGTTGGGTCGGCAGCTGCATGCGAACGGTGGTGGAGGTTTGATTGGCGTGGGCCTGATGGTGGCCCTACGGGTGTTCTTGGCAAGGGCCTCGCCGTAGCCCCGGCAAGGGTCTTGCCGTGGCACTCTTGTCATCCCCGGCAAGGCTCTTGCCGGGGGCCTTGTGGTCCTCCTTGGCTGGGATCCCGCCAGGGTCGTCATCTTCTATAGTGTGTATCGATCTTGAATGTCTTCACAAAGATCTGCATGCCACCACGGGATGTCTCCGAATCCTTGCCCCATGGGGGCAGTGGACTCAAGGGTGATTCGCTCCGTAGGTGTGGGGCGAGCTGCCACGGCAAGGGTCTTGCCGGGTTTGCTAAAACCGCCTCCCGGTAAGGATCTTGCCGGGGGAGTCCGCTTCGTCCCCTTTGCTCTTTGTGGTCTTGGTCTTGGTGTCGTTCTGCTCCTTTCGAGCTTGGCCTTACCTTAGCTCACCTCCCTTGCCTTGCTCGGTCGGTGGTGCCCATGGCTCGACTGCCCGTGCACAATTATAGGGGTACAAAAGTGTACCCCTCTTTTTGTCTACCGGCAGAGTCCCGGGCCTGGGCCACACGTAAGCGCAATCGCGTCGTTGGGCCAGGCCAAAAGCAATCTTGTGGGCGGCGGGGTGGTTTTACCGTGGTAAGTCTCTTCGCGCGCTACGCTTCCCATGCCTCCCGCGCGTGGCTCGGCGTAGGGAGGCGTGCGTGACGTGGCCGGCATGCGTGGGGCTAAGGTCCGTGCGCATGCGTCACGTCGCAGTTAATGTGAAAGGAGGCGGCCGCGTTTTCCCCCATAAGAAGGAATAACCGTGGGCGCGCTGCTCACTTTCTCCTCTTCTCTCGTACCTTTTCCAATCTCAGAGCCGCCGTTTCCTCTCTTCCTTCCTTTCTAAGCTTTCGCCATCGCCCGCCGTCGCTGCTTCGCCACCCCTCTTTCTCAATCCTCTAGACCTCTCGGCCGCCATGGCGCCCAAATCCGCCAAGGGCAAGGGGGGTGGCTAAGGGCTCTGGGACTGTGGAGCCGCCGGAGAGCGCGCTGTCGGGGGACCGGATGAAGTCCTCCTTCTTCTTCCCCTCGTCGGTTGATGTTCATGAACTCCGGGCCTCCTTCAAGCCCTTATGGGGAGTGTAGACGGGGGGAGAGAATTCGGGGCACCCGGCGACGCACGTCATTCCTGCCGCTTGTGCCGATCTTGCTCCAAATCGGTATCCCTTTTTTGTCGATTACCTTTCTTGCGGGCTATGCCCCCCTTTTTCTGATTTCTTCTGCGACATCATGCACACCTTCGGCTTTCTCCTCTTGGATTTCACTCCGAATGCAGTGGCGTGCCTGGCTCTCTTCGCGCATCTTTGCGAAGGCTTTGCTGGAGTGCAGCCCAACATGGCACTCTTTCGCCATTATTTCTCCCTCGAATCCAGACCGGGCGCCGTCTCGGATCGTCGCTGGATCCCAAGATCCAAGGGGCGTGCAGAGACAGTGCCATGAAGGAGAGGTGGGAGGAATGGCATGGCAGTGGTGCTGGATTGAAGAGCGAAGACCGCGGAATTCTGCAAAGTCCGCGGCGCCGCCGGTCGCGGCAGCGGTGGGGTGATGTCGATGCTGCCGACGGAGGCTTTCGTCGCCACCACCAGGATCTTCCGGCTGACCGGGCTGGGCTCACCACAGAGATGATCGGGCGGACTTCATTCGCCGCCGGATCGCCCGTTGCATAACAAGGGGAGGCCAGCCTGGCTTTTTACGAACCCGGCTGACATTATGCGGCTCCGCCCTGGCCTCGACCACAACTTCACGGTGATGGCACATGCCCACTTCTGCCAGTGGATTTTCCAGCTTGATGTGGGTCACGACGGCAAGGTCGAATGGACCGGCAAGGCCGTGAGGGCTGCCGCAAAGGTCGGCAAGGCCGTCAAGGGGGCGTTCTTCAAGTTGCCAGCGGGGGTGGTCCCGTTGTGCAATAACTCACGCCGGTCCGAGATCATTGCTGTGATGCCGGACTGCAACGCGCACGGCCCTGTCCCGAGCTGGAAGGAGCCGTCGGACGGAGATGTGCAGCAATTCTTCGACTCCTTGATCGAGGTATACGTCAATGCTGACGTCGAGCGGTGGCTTGTCATGGACACCACCCAGGCGGAGCTGGACTACATCGCCACCAGGGTGAGGGAGGCACAGCTTGCCATGGAGGCCGGCAGCGCCGGGGGCGTGGAGGACAAGGCCGCGGCGGCTGCGGAGGAGGAGCAGTTCACCACAGTGGCGGCGGCCACCGAGGAGGTCGCAACGTCGACGCTGGAGCTCCGCTTGTCGAGGACGCGCCGACGAGTCGTCGTCGTCGGAGGGCGTGGCGGCGGGCTCGGCGCCAGCCGGGGAAGAGGGCGAGTCCTGCGGTAGTCGGCTCCGCGAGCGGTCCGGCCCAGCAGGCTCGCTGCCTCAATTGACCCTGGAGGGGTCCGAGAACCACACGAGGGCCACGACAGCGAAGGGGCTGACGAAGGCCGCTGAGAAGAAGAAGGCGACAGCCCCTTCCTCATCCGGGCGCGCACAAACCCCGTCGCCTTCTTCGCCTCCTCCGGCAGGCGTCGACTCGGATGATGATGTGGAGCTCCCTTTTGATCTCGGGCCTCTCAGCCCGGAGAGGAAAAGGAAACTGGTGGAGGAGGAGGAGACGGATGACGAGTAAGTACTCCGTTCCTTACTGTCATTTCCATTTCCACGAATCGGGTCGCTTGTCTTGATCCGTTTTTGCTTTTGCAGGGAGACAGAGATGTTGGCCCAGAGGGTGAAGAGGGCGAGGACCTTGGCGAGCAGTCAGTCCCAGTGGGGCTTCAAAGACACTGGCCCTGGTGGTCTTGAGCAGCCGGACAGCAGCCCCGGCGCAGCCCAGCAGAAGTTCGTCACCCTCTTCTTAGTCGACATGTGGTAGGCGCTCGATGCTATGATGCTGACCTTGCGGGTTTGCGGGAGGGGGCGGCAGCAGGAGGAGCCACAGAGGGCTACTCCTAACACACCACCCCATCGACTACACCGCGCTGGGCGCCCCTGCAAGGGCATCGAGCACAGAGCTCACACCCATGGAGGAAGAGGGAACTTGGGCGTTGGTGACCTGCCACGGCGCCAAATCTTTGGCGGAGAGGGACTGCTTCTGATCAGCACTTGGTGAGTCGCCTATCCTTCGTCTCTGTTTTCCCTTATTATTTTCTTGGCTTAATTGCTCCCATTGCTGCCAGGCCCTCCTTCAACAGACATGGAGGGCGTGGACACTGTTGTTGGAGACATTCTTTGAGGAGGCCTTGGCGAAGGCCAGCAGGATTGCCGCCGAGGAGGCCACCAAAGATGCTGATGAGGCCGCCACGACGAAGCCGCCAAGGGTGCTGCGAGAGGCGCGCTGCGGGGCCGCCAAGGCGACCAGCGAGGCTTCTGCCGAGGCGCCAGTGGTGGACCTACGGTGAGGCCGGCAAGGCCTCCGCCGAGGAAGAGGTGGCGGGTGACCAGCCTCCTCCTCCGCAACCTCGGCCCCGGCAGATATCTGAAGGTGGGCGGCGATCTTTTGTCCATCTTCCGGGCGTCAAGCCGAGCACCGCCAAGGGGAAGCCTTTGACGGCGAGGTGCTTGCTGCCACCGGGCTTGAGGTGGTTGATGGCGAGGCGTTGGCGGCGGCGATTCTCCAGAAGAGCAGCTTTTCCGCGCCATGGGGGCTGATTTCCGGAAGCTCCAAGTGCTCTACCATGCCCGCCTGGACAAGGTCAAGTCCAGGATGGCAACGGTGGACAACGCGAGGTGGACTTCAAGCGTAGCGTCGCTGAGACGCAGACCTGGTTCCACCAGACTCGCGAGGAGCAGAGGGCCTTTCAGGAGGAATTGGCCAAGCGCGATGTGGAGCTCACCATGAAAATGGCCGACATCGAGAAGGCCCAGGAAAAGGTGGCGAACTTGGCTGCCGTGGCCGAAGCCGCCCGGAACCAGCATCAAGCCGCCTTGGATTCCCAGGAAGAGGACCTCTCCGCGCATGAAGCGAAGCTTATCCCAACGCTCCGCGGCAAGGATGAGGAGCTCGAGGCCCTTGTCGCGCGACGGACTCGCGAGCTGGAGCAGAGGCACAAAGAGGCACTCGATGCCCAAGCTCTTGCCCATGCCGACAAGGTGAAGGAGCTGGAAGCAGAGCGGGATGAGCTGAAGGAGCAAGCCCTCAAGCTGTCCGGCGAGAAGAGCACGCTCAACAGCGCCTTGGTAAAGGCACAAGGAGCAGTCATCAGCGGGGATCGGGAGCTCTCCGGCTTGAGAACTCCATCAGAGACCTCAAGCTGGAGCTGGAGGATCTCGAGAAGATGTTGTCGGAGAGCAGGGCTCGGGAGGAGATCTTGACCAGGAGCCTCGAGGAGGAGAAGCAGCTGCGGGCAAACGAGGCCGCCTCCCACCAGGAATATGTGGTGGGTGAGAACAGGTGGATCAGCCATCTGGAGGTCGTTGCCAGCAGGTCACCTTGCAATTGGCCATCATGGGGATGCCAAGCGTGAGGTGCGCTCCCGGCGCAGCGGGACCGTCAACGCCAAGCTGACCCAGTTCTTGAGGCGTCCTCGGGCCTTGGCCTATCTTCACTCCAACAGGGCGGCCACGCTGGCCAAGGAGGCCCGACGACTTTGCGGAGGGTCGTGACCAAAGTCCTCACCAAGATGGCGCCTGGAATCCCGACCTTGACTTGGCGGCATGACTGAAGAGCTTGCGGATGGTGTTGACCTCACGGTGCTCAAGGCGCATCAAGCCCATCACCGATCTGCATCAGCGAAATCAAGAGGTTGGAAGGCCGGTAGCGGGATTAGGCATCCCGTTCTTCTTCGCCGCTGCGGGTTCCCGACCAAGACAAATTTTATCTTTAGTTAGAACCGCAACTATGACGTGATGCAATATAACTTTGAAGTACTCTTAGTTTTCATGCATGTTATTTCCCCGTTCAATTCCTCTTTGTATGCGTGCCCCACGTTGATCAGGTAGGCTTGCCGACGTGGAAGCCCCTAGCGGCGTTTTGGGGACGGATCCCCAGGGCCTGCCGGGTACACGTGCTACCGGACGAGCCACCTTTCCGTTCCGAACGCGGCCGCTCGAACTGTCGAGCTTGAATCGAGTCAGAATCGAGGGCGTTGTTGATCGTGGAAGGTTACTCTGCCATTCTCGAAGCAGCCGCTTGAGCTGTTGAGCGGACTCGAAACAGGGCAGGGGCGTTGCCGATCGTGGGAGAGCCCCCTGGCGTGCGGGTTTCTCATACAAAGGCGTGACATCTCCGGGGGGGGGGCGGGGGATAACTTCAAATAAGAAGGGTAGCACAAATAAGGGTTCAATGCAACTTAGCTTCTGTTTGCGATCACTCGAGTGTCGATCTTTTGGCCTCCTTTCTTCTTCAAGGGTCACGAAGATGAAGGAGTGCCGGGCTAACTGCTAAAGCCGATTCTCACAACTGCGCCCCCTACCTGGCGCGCCAAAGATGTCGGTGGGAACGACACCTATGGGATCACAAGAATCCCTACTACGGTCACGGGGCGCGGGGTCGTGAGAAGAGCGGATCAAACAGATAGCACACGGTCTCTTTATCCAGGTTCGGGCCGCGAAGATGCATAAAACCCTACTCCTGCTTTGGTGGTTTGTTTATCTGTGTTCTTGAACTAGCAATGGGGCGTGAGGAGCTCCAAAAAGCCGAATCCTCCTCCTGGTCGCCTTGGGCCTCCTTTTATAGGGAAAGGGGTTGCCACAGTGGCACAGGAGAGGTCGAAAGGCTCTGATGATGCGAGTTTATCCCTCGCATTACATGAAAAGCGCCTTTAATGCGTCTTGCTTAGGTGTCCTTGCTTTATCGGGGCGGGGAGAGCCTGTCTCGTCCGTCGCCGCTCCCTTTCGTGTCGACCACGCATACAGCCAGCGGTGCCAGCGGTGCCATGTAGGCATGCAGCAGCTGAGGTGGCGCGATGGTGGGTCTCCACGAAGATCCGCTTGCCGCCACGCAGGTGCCTGCCCAACTGGTTGGGTCGGCAGCTGCATGCGAACGGTGGTGGAGGTTTGATTGGCGTGGGCCTGATGGTGGCCCTACGGGTGTTCTTGGCAAGGGCCTCGCCGTAGCCCCGGCAAGGGTCTTGTCGTGGTGCGTGCTGTCATCCCCGACAAGGCTCTTGCCGAGGGCCTTGTGGTCCTCCTTGGCTGGGATCCCGCCAAGGGTCGTCATCTTCTATAGTGTGTATCTGATCTTGAATGTCTTCACAAAGATCTGCACGCCACCACGGGGATGTCTCCCGAATCCTTGCCCCATGGGGGCAGTGTACTCAAGGGTGATTCGCTCCGTAGGTGTGGGGCAAGCTGCCACGGCAAGGGTCTTGCCGGGTTTGCTAAAACGCCTCCCGGCAAGGATCTTGCCGGGGGAGTCCGCTTCGTCCCCTTTTCTCTTTGTGGTCTTGGTCTTGGCGTCGTTCTGCTCCTTTCGAGCTTGGCCTTACCTTGGCTCACCTCCCTTGCCTTGCTCGATGCGGTGGTGCCCATGGCTCAGACTGCCCGTGCAGTTATAGGGGTACAAAAGTGTACCCCTCTTTTGTCTAATCGACAAAGATGGGGTTTTATCATCTTGCATGAATTTATCCCTCTACATCATGTCATCTTGCTTAAGGCGTTACTCTGTTTTCATTAACTTAATACTCTAGATGCATCTTTGGATAGCGGTCGATGAGTGGAGTAATAGTAAATAGATGCAGGCAGGAGTCGGTCTACTTGTCTCGGACGTGATGCCTATATACATGATCACACCTAGATACTCTCATAACTATGCTCAATTCTGTCAATTGCTCAACAGTAATTCGTTCACCCACCGTAAAATACTTATGCTCTTGAGAGAAGCCACTAGTGAAATCTATGGCCCCCGGGTCTATTCTCTATCATATTAATCTTCCATAACTTTATTATTGCTTTGCTTTTTTACTTTGCTTTTTATTTTACTTTGCATCTTTATACCAAAAAATACCAAAAATATTATCTATCATATCTATCAGATCTCACTCTCGTAAGTGACCGTGAAGGGATAGACAACCCCTAATCGCGTTGGTTGCGTTGAGCTATTTTTTTGTGTAGGTATGAGGGACTTGCGCGTGGCCTCCTACTGGATTGATACCTTGGTTCTCAAAAACTGAGGGAAATACTTACGCTACTCTGCTGCATTATCCTCTCCTCTTCGGGGAAATCCAACGCAAGCTCAAGAGGTAGCAAGAAGGATTTCTGGCGCCGTTGCCTGGGAGTCTACACAAAAGTCAACATACCAAGTACCCATCACAATCCCTTATCTATCGCATTACGTTATTTGCCATTTGCCTCTCGTTTTCCTCTCCCCCACTTCACCCTTGCCGTTTTATTCGCCTTCTCTTTTCCGTTCGTCTCTTTCCGCTTGCTTCTTGTTTGCTTGTGTTGCCATGTGCCTTCTATATGCTTGCATCTTCGCTTGCTGAAAATTTATTGTTATGGATCCTCATCCCCTTGCTAATCTCTTTAAGAGATCCAATTATGATGAACCTATTGCTAGTGAGTTTTGTGCACTAGATTATCTTTATGAGGTTTTGCTTGAAACTCGTGAATCTGAAAATTGTGATGAAGTGTTGAAAGAAGAAACTTATGAAGTGATTCACGATAGATCTTTGAATAAAAAGCATGATTACAATGATGTTATTATAAATTCTATTAATGTCAATTGTGCTAATAATATGCAAAACCCTAAGCTTGGGGATGCTAGTTTTGCTATGTCTACTACTTGTTGCAATGCTCATGATTGGGGTGATTCTTCTTATGATCTTGAAAATTTATTTAAGCCCCATGATGAATATGAGATTGACAATAATGTTTGCAATAGTATTGAAATTGGGTTTGGAAGAGTGTCAACTTTAGATCCCACATATTTGGATTTTGATCAATCTTATGAAGTTTTTGATAAAAGTGGGTTTGGAGAGGTCATGACTTTAGCTAATGTTAATCCCACTATTTTGGAAGAGTGTCAACTTTGCATGCATGTGGATCGTGTTAAGCATATGTTTTGTGATAGCTATATTGTTTAATTTGCTTATGATCCTACATGTAATTATTATGAGAGAGGAAAAATATGGTTGTAGAAATTTTCATGTTGCTAAATTACCTCTCGTCATGTTGAGATTGCTATTGTTTCTTTCCACTTCCTTGCATATGCTAGTTTTGCTTGTCTTGATAATTTGTTTGCCTATAAGATGCCTATGCATAGGAAGTATGTTAGACTTAGATGTGTTTTGTCACGTGTTTTATGATGCTCTCTTTGTGCTTCAATTCTTGTCCTTCATGTGAGCATCATTAAAATTATCAATGCCTAGCTAGGGGCGTTAAACGATAGCGCTTGTTGGGAGGCAACCCAATTTTATTTTTAGTTTTTTTGCTTTTTGCTTATGTTTAGGAATAAATATTTAATCTAGCCTCTGGTTAGATGTCTTTTTATGTTTTAATTAGTGTTTGTGCCAAGTTAAACCTATAGGATCTTCTTGGATGATAGTTATTTGATCTTGCTGTAATTTCCAGAAACTTTTGGTTCACGAAAACAATTGTTACAAATCACCAGAACGTGATAAAATAGTGATTCCAATTGATGCTGATCAATAAACAAATTTCCTAGGTCATACTATTTTTTCTGAACTTTTGGAATTCCAGAACTTTGCGTTAGTTACAGATTACTACAGACTGTTCTGTTTTTGACAGATTCTGTTTTTCGTGTGTTGTTTGCTTATTTTGATGAATTTATGGCTAGTAAAATAGTTTATAATCAATAGAGAAGTTGTAATACAGTAGTTTTAAAACCAATATAAATAAAGAATGAGTTCATTACAGTACCTTGAAGTGGTCTTTTGTTTTCTTTCGCTAACGGAGCTCACGAGATTTCTGTTGAGTTTTGTGTGGTGAAGTTTTCAAGTTTTGGGTGAATTTTTTTGATGGATTATGGAACAAGGAGTGGCAAGAGCCTAAGCTTGGGGATGCCCATGGCACCCCCAAGATAATCTAAGGACACCAAAAAGTCAAAGCTTGGGGATGCCCCCGGAAGGCATCCCTCTTTAAATCCACTTCCATCGGTAACTTTACTTGGAGCTATATTTTTATTCACCACATAATATGTGTTTTGCTTGGAGCATCTTGTATGATTTGAGTCTTTGCTTTTTAGTTTACCACAATCATCCTTGCTGTACACACCTTTTGAGAGAGCCATACATGAATTGGAATTTGATAGAATACTCTATGTGCTTCACTTATATCTTTTGAGCTATATAGTTTTGCTCTAGTGCTTCACTTATATCTTTTAGAGCACGGTGGTGGATTTGTTTTATAGAAACCATTGATCTCTCATACTTCACTTAGATTATTTTGAGAGTCTTAAATAGCATGGTAATTTTCTTAATAATAATAATATGCTTGGTATTCAAGATTTGTAAAACTTTCTTTTGAGTGCGTTGAATACTAAGAAAAGTTTGATGCTTGATAATTGTTTTGAGATATGGAGGTAGTAATATTAGAGTAATGCTAGTTGAGTAGTTGTGAATTTGAGAAATAATTGTGTTAGAGTTTGTGATTCCCGTAGCATGCACATATGGTGAACCGTTATGTGATGAAGTCGGAGCATGATTTATTTATTGATTGTCTTCCTTATGAGTGGCGGTCGGGGACGGGCGATGGTCTTTTCCTACCAATCTATCCCCCTAGGAGCATGTGCGTAATACTTTGCTTTGATAACTTGTAGATTTTTGCAATAAGTATATGAGTTCTTTATGACTAATGTTGAGTCCATGGATTATACGCACTTTTCTCACCCTTCCACCATTGCTAGCCTTTCTAATCCCGCGCACTTTTCGCCGGTATCATATACCCACCATATACCTTCCTCAAAACAGCCACCATACCTACCTATTATGGCATTTCCATAGCCATTCCGAGATATATTGCCATGCAACTTTCCACCGTTCCGTTTATTATTACACGCTCCATCATTGTCATATTGCTTAGCATGATCATGTAGTTGACATCGTATTTGTGGCAAAGCCACCATTCATAATACTTTCATACATGTCACTCATGAATCATTGCATATCGGTATACCGACGGAGGCGTACACATAGAGTCATATTTTGTTCTAAGTATCGAGTTGTAATTGTTGAGTTGTAAGTAAATAAAAGTGTGATGATCATAATTTTTAGAGCATTGTCCCAAGTGAGGAAAGGATGATGGAGACTATGATTCCCCCATAAGTCAGGATGAGACTCCTGACGAAAAATAAATTAAAAAAGAAAAGAAAAGAGGCCATAAAAAAGAGAAAAGGCCCAAATAAAAAAAACATGAGAGAAAAAGAGAGAAGGGACAATGTTACTATCCTTTTACCACACTTGTGCTTCAAAGTAGCACCATGATCTTCATAATAGAGAGTCTCTCATTTTGTCACTTTCATATACTAGTGGGAATTTTTCATTATAGAACTTGGCTTGTATATTCCAATGATGGGCTTACTCAAATTGCCCTAGGTCTTCGTGAGCAAGCGAGTTGGATGCACACCCACTTAGTTTCTTTTGTTGAGCTTTCATATACTTATAGCTCTAGTGCATCCGTTGCATGGCAATCCCTACTCAGTCACATTGATATCTATTGATGGGCATCTCCATAGCCCGTTGATACGCCTAGTTGATGTGAGACTATCTTCTCCCTTTTTGTCTTCTCCACAACCACCATCCTATTCCACATATAGTGCTATATCCATGGCTCACGCTCATGTATTGCGTGAAGATTGAAAAAGTTTTGAGAATTTCAAAAGTATGAAACAATTTCTTGGCTTGTCATCGGGGTTGTGCATGATTTAAATACTTTATGTGGTGAAGATAGAGCATAGGCAGACTATATGATTTTGTAGGGATAACTTTCTTTGGCCATGTTATTTTGAGAAGGCATGATTGCTTTGTTAGTATGCTTGAAGTATTATTATTTTTATGTCAATATAAACTTTTGTCTTGAATCTTTTGGATCTGAATATTCATACCACAATTAAGAAGAATTACATTAAAATTATGCCAAGTAGCACTCGCATCAAAATTCTCTTTTATCATTTACCTTTCGAGGACGAGTAGGAATTAAGCTTAGGGATGCGATCGTCTCCAACGTATCTATAATTTTGATTGCTCCATGCTATATTATCTACTGTTTTGGACCATATTGGGCTTTATTTTACACTTTTATATTACTTTTGGGACTAACCTATTAACCGGAGGCCCAACCCAGATTTGCTGTTTTTTTTCCTATTTCAGTGTTTCGAAGAAACGGAATATCAAACGGAGTCCAAATGGAATGAAACCTTCGGGAACGTGATTTTCTCACCGAACATGATCCAGGAGACTTGGACCCTACGTCAAGCAATCAACAGGGAAGGCACGAGGTAGGGGGCGCACCCTCCACCCCCGTGGGCCCCCTGTCGCTCCACCGACATACTTCTTCCTCCTATATATACCTATGTACCCCCGAACGAACAGATATGGAGCCAAAAAACTAATTCCACCGCCACAACTTTCTGTATCCACGAGATCCCATCTTGGGGCCTGTTCTGGAGCTCCGCCGGAAGGGGAATCCACCACGGAGGGCTTCTACATCATCATAGCCTCTCCGATGAAGTGTGAGTAGTTTACTTCAGACCTTCGGGTCCATAGTTAGTAGCTAGATGGCTTCTTCTCTCTTTTTGGATCTGAATACAATGTTCTCCCCCTCTCTCGTGGAGATCTATTCGATGTAATCTTCTTTTTGCGGTGTGTTTGTTGAGAACGATGTGGGTTTATGATCAAGATTATCTATGAGCAATATTTAAATCTTCTCTGAATTCTTTTATGTATGATTGCTTATCTTTGCAAGTCTCTTCGAATTATCCATTTGGTTTGGCCAACTAGATTGGTAGTTCTTGCAATGGGAGAAGTGCTTAGCTTTGGGTTCAATCTTGCGGTGTCCTTTCCTAGTGACAATAGGGGAAGCAAGGCACGTATTGTATTGTTGCCATCGAGGATCACAAGATGGGGTTTTTATCATATTGCATAAATTTATCCCTCTACATCATGTCATCTTGCTTAAGGTGTTACTCTGTTTTCATTAACTTAATACTCTAGATGCATGCTGGATAGCGGTCGTTGAGTGGAGTAATAGTAGTAGATGTAGGCAGGAGTCGGTCTACTTGTCTCGGACGTGATGCCTATATACATGATCATACCTAGATACTCTCATAACTATGCTCAATTCATCAATTGCTCAATGATAATTCGTTCACCCACCGTAAAATACTTATGCTCTTGAGAGAAGCCACTAGTGAAATCTATGGCCCCGGGTCTATTCTCTATCATATTAATCTTCCATCACTTTATTATTGCTTTGATTTTTACTTTGCTTTTATTTTACTTTGCATCTTTGTACCAAAAATACCAAAAAATTATCTATCATCTCTATCAGATCTCACTAAGTAAGTGATTGTGAAGGATTGACAACCCCTAACGCGTTGGTTGCGTTGAGCTATTTGTTTTGTGTAGGTACGAGGGACTTGCGCGTGCCCTCCTACTGGATTGATACCTTGGTTCTCAAGAACTGAGGGAAATACTTACGCTACTCTGCTGCATTATCCTCTCCTCTTTGGGGAAATCCAACGCAAGCTCAAGAGGTAGCATCAAGGAAGAAGAAGACGAAGGTGGGCTCTCTCCCCCTTGCTTGCGGTGGCGCCGGAACACCGCCAGGACCATCATCATCACCGCGATCTACACCAACACCGCCTTCATCTTCACCAACATCTCCATTACCTTCCCCCCATCTATCTACAACGGTCTACTCTCCCGCAAGCCGCTGTACCCTCTACTTGAACATGGTGCTTTATGCTTCATATTATTATCCAATGATGTGTTCCCATCCTATCGGTAATTAGTGAATTGCTATGATTGGTTTAATTTGTTTGTGGTTATGTTGCTGTCGTTTGGAGCCCATCGTATGAGCACGCACGTGGATCACACCATAGGGTTAGTTGTATGTTGATAGGACTATGTATTGGAGGGCAAGAGTGACAGAAGCTTCAACCTAGCATAGAAATTGATGCATACGGGATTGAAGGGGGACCAATATATCTTAATGCTATGGCTGGGTTTTACCTTAATGAACGTTAGTAGTTGCAGACGCTTGCTAACAGTTCCAATCATAAGTGCATAGAATTCCAAGTCAGGGATGACATGCTAGCAGTGGCCTCGCCCACATAAAACTTGCTATCGGTCTAGTAAAGTAGTCAATTGCTTAGGGACAATTTCACAATTCCTACCACCACTTTTCCACACTCGCTATACTAACTTTATTTCTTCTTTATCTAAACAGCCCCTAGGTTTTATTTACGTGCTCTTTATATTCTTGCAAACCTATCCAACAACACCTAGAAAGTACTTCTAGTTTTATACTTGTTCTAGGTAAAGCGAACGTCAAGTGTGCATAGAGTTGTATCGGTGAACTTGAGGGAATATTTGTTCTACCTTTAGCTCCTCGTTGGGTTCGACACTCTTACTTATCAAAAGAGGCTACAATTGATACCCTATACTTGTGGGTTATCAAGACCTTTTTCTGGCACCGTTGTCGGAGAGTTATAGCGTGGGGTGAATATTCTCGTGTGTGCTTGTTTGCTTTATAACTAAGTAGTTTTTATTTGTTGTTCTAAGTTGTTTTCTATCTTTTGTTATGGGTAGGAAATGCAAAATACCAAAAAAATTAGTTGTACCTACTACACCAATGGTTGAAGAACCATTCAAAATCTATCACACTCCTAAAGCTTTTTACTTGGATCATCTTCGATCCCTTTGTGCTCGTGCTGAAACCCCAACTAGCTTAGTTCAGGGCAAATCTTTAGATGAGCATGCTTGTTATGTGCGACACCGCTTATCTAAAAAAGGGAAACTTTTACTGGATCAAATTCATCGTTTGCAATGCTATGCTTGGAATTTATGTGAAATATATGATGTGACTTGTTGTTCTGAAAACCCTAAGAAACACCTTCCCTACCAATGTGAGTTTAGTGATGATGGAATCGTATCTTCGTATGCTAAGGGTGTTTATAATTACTATGATGTTCAACAATGAGGAATTTGTTGCTTTGAAGGGTGCTTATGAAATTGCTTCTTTGATTTAAAAGTATGATGCTACTCTTTACAAATCTAAATTTTTTGCCATACTTGAATATTGTTATGATAATTATTCTTCTAATGCCTATGTTAAACCTTATATTGAGGACTCCCCCGCTGTCCAAGAAGAGACTAATATTTTGCAGGAGTCTATGGAAGAAGATGTTAATGACATTGTGAGCTCATTGGATGAAAAAGATGAGGAGGAGAGAGAAGAACAAAAGGAGGAAGAGCGGATTGATCACCCGTGCCCACCTTCTAATGAGAGTAGCTCTTAAACTCATACATTGTTTAATTTCCCTTCGTGCTTACCAAAGGATGAATGCTATGATGATTGTTATGATCCCGTTGATTCTTTTGAAATATCCCTTTTTGATGATACATGCTATGCTTGTGGCCAAGATGCCAATATGAATTATGCTTATGGAGATGAACTTGCTATAGTTCCTTATGTTAAACATGAAATTGTTGCTATTGCACCCACGCATGATAGTCCTATTATCTTTTTGAATTCTCCAAACTACACTATATCGGAGAAGTTTGCCCTTGTTAAGGATTATATTGATGGGTTGCCTTTTACCATTGCACATGATGATTTTGATAGATATAATATGCATGTGCTTGCTTCTCCTACTTGCAATTATTATGAGAGAGGAACTACATCTCCGCCTCTTTATGTTTCCAACACGAAAAAATTGCAAGAAACTATTTATACTATGCATTGGCCTTTACTATGTTTGCATAATTGTTATTTTATGACATGCCGATGCATAGGAAGAGAGTTAGACTTCGTCATTACATGATATATGTTACTTTGTGCTCACTACTAAATTACAAATCATTGTTAATTAAAATTGGCTTTGATATACCTAGGGATCCAGGTGGATCCATTACTTGAGCACCATATGCCTAGCTTAATGGCTTTAAAGAAAGCGCTGCCAGGGAGACAACCTGGAAGTTTTAGAGAGTCATTTATTTGTGTTGTGTGCTTTTATAAAGTCTAAAAATAAAAATAATGTGCCAAGATTTGCCTTTAGGATGTTTACATTGCTTGTTGGTTTGTGCGGTGCAGGACATAAACTTTGGCTGTAGTGCGCGATTTTACATTTTTTACTGGAACGTCAAACGGATCTGAAACTTTTTGCACTGTATTTCTATACAAATTGTTTATTTTTCCTAATTTTTGAAATTTTTGAAGTACCATAAGTATGGTGAATGTTCATATTACTACAGACTGTCCTGTTTAAGACAGATTCTGTTTTTGATGCATAGTTTGCTTGTTTTGATGAAACTATCGATTCCTATCAGTGGATTAAGACATGGAAAAGTTATATTAAAGTATCTACGATGCGAAAAAAAATATGAATTGGTTTGCAACAGTACTTAGAGTAGTGATTTTCTTTATTATACTAACGGATCTTACCGAGCTTTCTGTTGAAGTTTTGTGTGGATGAAGTGTTCGAAGATCGAGGAGGTCTCGATATGAGGAGAAGTAGGAGAGGCAAGAGGTCAAGCTTGGGGATGCCCAAGGCATCCCAAGTAAATATTCAAGGAGACTCAAATGTCTAAGCGTGGGGATGCCCCGGAAGGCATCCCATCTTTCTTCAACAAGTATCGGTATGTTTTCAGATTCGTTTCATTCATGCGATATTTGCAAATCTTGGAGCGTCTTTTGCATTTAGTTTTCACTTTTATTTGATGCACCCTGCTGGTATGAGATAGTCCATGGTTGATTTATAGAATTCTCTTTGCACTTCACTTATATATTTTGAGTATGGCTTTATAGAATGCTTCATGTGCTTCACTTATATCATTTGAAGTTTGGATTGCCTGTTTCTCTTCACATAGAAAACCACCATTTATAGAATGCTCTTTTGCTTCACTTATATTTGTTAGAGCGTGGGCATATCTTTTGTAGAAATAACTAAACTCTCTTGCTTCACTTGTATCTATTTAGAGAGATGACAGGAACTGGTCATTCACATGGTTAGTCATAAAATCCTACATAAAACTTGTAGATCACTGAATATGATATGTTTGATACCTTGCAATAGTTTTTCGATATAAAGGTGGTGATATTAGATTCGTGCTAGTTGAGTAATTTTGAAATTGAGAAATACTTGTGTTGAGGTTTGCAAGTCCCGTAGCATGCACGTATGGTAAACGTTGTGTGATAAATTTAAAGCATGGGGTGTTCTTTGATTGCTTTCCTTATGAGTGGCGGTCGGGGACAAGCGATGGTCTTTTCCTACCAATATATCCCCCTAGGGGCATGCTTAGTAGTACTTTGCTTCGAGGTCTAATAAAATTTTGCAATAAGTATATGAGTTCTTTATGACTAATGTGAGTCCATGGATTATACGCACTCTCACCCTTCCATCATTGCTAGCCTCTTGATGCGTGCATTGCCCTTTCTCACCTCGAGAGTTGGTGCAAACTTAGCGGTGCATCCAAACCCCGTGATATGATACGCTCTATCACACATAAGCCTCCTTATATCTTCCTCAAAACAGCCACCATACCTACCTATTATGGCATTTCCATAGCCATCCGAGATATATTTCCATGCAACTTCCATCATCATCATATACATGACTTGAGCATTAATTGTCATATTGCTTTGCATGATCGTAAGATAGCTCGCATGATGTTTTCATGGCTTGTCCGTTTTTTGATGTCATTGCTACGCTAGATCATTGCACATCCCGGTACACCACCGGAGGCATTCATATAGAGCAATGTTGAAGATATCGCTTATCGCTATCATCTCGGTCAGCTAGGGATTAGAGATTAATCCGAAATCGGCCGATTAATCGATTTTATTGGTCGACTATTAATCAGATATTTTTTGCAAATCTCAGGTTCCCAACACTAAAATACGCTAGATTCAACACCAAAACCATATCTGACAGATGTGTTACCTGGATTCCTAGCCTTTGAATCCTCGTATAATGACAAACAAAATACGACACCAGTACATATTGCGTAACAAGGTCCACAAAATATAAATAAACAATGTTTTTGCAAACATAGTGCTATGAATAGGTCTGATTTATCGGTAGATTCCCGATAAATCACTTGTTAGAGCGATAAACTTGTCCAAAAGATAAACGGTGAAGATAAGGCATAATCTTATCGGTCACCCCCTGATTAGCGATAAATCGAAAGATTAATCGCTGAATCGGAAGATTTCCTGAACAGTGATATAGAGCCATACTTTGTTCTAGACATCGAGTTGTAATATTGAGTTGTAAGTAAATAAAAGTGTGATGATCATCATTATTAGAACATTGTCCCATGTGAGGTTATCAAAATAAAAGAGGCCAAAGAAGCCCAAATAAAAAAAGAGAGGCCAAAGAAGCCCACAAAAAAAGGAAAAAATGAGAGAAAAAGAGAGAAGGGACAATGTTACTATCCTTTTACCACACTTGTGCTTCAGAGTACCACCATGTTCTTCATATAGAGAGTCTCTTGAGTTATCACTTTCATATACTAGTGGGAATTTTCATTATAGAACTTGGCTTGTATATTCCAACGATGGGCTTCCTCAAATGCCCTAGGTCTTCATGAGCAAGCAAGTTGGATGCACACCCACTTAGTTTCAGTTTGGGCTTTCATATACTTATAGCTCTAGTGCATCCGTTGCATGGCAATCCCTACTCCTCACATTGACATCAATTGATGGACATCTCCATAGCCCGTTGATTAGCCGCGTTAATGTGAGACTTTCTCCTTTTTTGTCTTCTCACATAACCCCTATCATCATACTCTATTCCACCCATAGTGCTATGTCCATGGCTTGCGCTCATGTATCGCGTGAGGGTTGAAAAGGCCGAAGCGCGTTAAAAAGTATGAACCAATTGCTCGGCTTGTCATCGGGGTTGTGCATGATGGGAGCATTTTGTGTGACAGAAATGAAGCATGGCCAAACTATATGATTTTGTAGGGATGAGCTTTCTTTGGCTATGTTATTTTGAGAGGACATAATTTCTTGGTTAGTATGCTTGAAGTACTATTGTCTGAATGGCAAATGATAGACTATTGCTTTGAATCACTCATGTCTTAATATTCATGCCATGATTAGATTATGTGATCAAGATTATGCTAGGTAGCATTCCACATCAAAAATTGTCTTTTTTATCATTTACCTACTCGAGGACGAGCAGGAATTAAGCTTGGGGATGCTGATACGTCTCCGTCGTATCTATAATTTTTGATTGTTCCATGCCAATATTATACAACTTTCATATACTTTTGGCAACTTTTTATACTATTTTTGGGACTAACATATTGATCCAGTGCCCAGTGCCAGTTCCTGTTTGTTGCATGTTTTTGTTTAACAGAAAAACATATCAAACGGAGTCCAAATGGAATAAAAATTGATGGAGATTTTTTTTGGAATATTTATGATTTTTGAGAAGAAGAATCAACGCGAGACGATGCCTGAGGGGGCCACGAGGCAGGGGGCGCGCCCTGGACCCTCGTGGCCACCCCGTAAGGCGGTTGGAGCCCTTCTTTCGCCACAAGAAAGCTAATTTCCGGATAGAGATCGTGTACAAAATTCATCCCAATCGGAGTTACGGATCTCCGGTTATAAAAGAAAGGGTGAAAGGGCAGAATCCGGAACGCAGAAACAGAGAGAGATAGAGAGACAGATCCAATCTCGGAGGGGCTCTCACCCCTCCCACACCATGGAGACCATGGACAAGAGGGGAAAACCTTCTCCCATCTAGGGATAAGGTCAAGGAAGAAGAAGAAGAAGAAGAAGAAGAAGAAGAAGAAGAAGAAGAAGAAGAAGAAGAAGAAGAAGAAGAAGAAGAAGAAGAAGAAGAAGAAGAAGAAGAAGAAGAAGAAGAAGAAGAAGAAGAAGAAGAAGAAGAAGAAGAAGAAGAAGAAGAAGAAGAAGAAGAAGAAGAAGAAGAAGAAGAAGAAGAAGAAGAAGAAGAAGAAGAAGAAGAAGAAGAAGAAGAAGAAGAAGAAGAAGAAGAAGAAGAAGAAGAAGAAGAAGAAGAAGAAGAAGAAGAAGAAGAAGAAGAAGAAGAAGAAGAAGAAGAAGAAGAAGAAGAAGAAGAAGAAGAAGAGGACTCTCTCCCCTCGCTTCGGTGGCGCCGGAACGTCGCTGGGGCCATCATCATCACCATGATCTACACCAACACGCGTCATCTTCACCAACATCTCCATCACCTTCCCCCATCTATCTACAGCGGTCCACTCTCCGCAACCCGCTGTACCCTCTACTTGAACATGGTGCTTTATGCTTCATATTATTATCCTATGATGTCTGAGTAGATTTTCGTTGTCCTATCGGTAATTGGTGAATTGCTATGATTGGTTTAATTTGCTTGTGGTTATGTTGTTGTCCTTTGGTGCCCATCATATGAGCGCGCGCGTGGATCACACCATAGTGTTAGTTGTATGTTGATAGGACTATGTATTGGAGGGCAAGGGTGACAGAAGCTTCAACCTAGCATAGAAATTGATGCATACGGGATTGAAGGGGGACCAATATATTTTAAAGCTATGGTTGGGTTTTACCTTACTGAACGTTGGTAGTTGCGGACACTTGCTAATAGTTCCAATAATAAGTGCATAGAATTCCAAGTCAGGGATGACATGCTAGCAGTGGCCTCTCCCACATAAAACTTGCTATCGGTCTAGTAAAGTAGTCAATTGCTTAGGGACAATTTCGCAACTCCTACCACCACTTTTCCACACTCGCTATACTAACTTTATTGCTTCTTTATCTAAACAGCGCCTAGATTTTATTTACGTGCTCTTTATACTCTTGCAAACCTATCCAACAACACCTACAAAGTACTTCTAGTTTTATACTTGTTCTAGGTAAAGCGAACGACAAGTGTGCGTAGGGTTGTATCGGTGGTCGATAGAACTTGAGGGAATATTTGTTCTACCTTTAGCTCCTCGTTGGGTCGACACTCTTACTTATCGAAAGAGGCTACAATTGATCCCCTATACTTGTGGGTTATCAGGCATCCAGGTCCCGCTATTGGTTATTGACCGGAGAGACGTCTCAGTCATGTCTACATCATTCTCGAACCCGTAGTGATGTAGGGCGGAACCCTACGTGGATGATCTTTCACGTTGGAGCGGATCCTACGGGGAATCACGAAGAACACACGGAAGAGCAAGAGGGGAACACGGAGGAAAAGAGAGAGAAATCACTAAACCAACAAGGAATCAATCACACAAGTGCTAGATCACCGAACACAAAGAGGTACATATGATCCATAATCAACAAAGGTAAGGATACACGAGTAGCCGTTCTTCTCCGAGAGGAGGTCTTGATGGGGTCCACCCTAGAAGGGGGTCTTGAATCCGCTTGGGGGATCTTCTCCGAAGAGGTCCTGAGCTCCGAGGAGAAGTAACCAAGCGGATGAGCAAGGCTCTCACACAAGAATATGAGCTAATCCAATGCTAACCCTAGAAAGAGGAAGGGGATGGAGTATATATAGTCTAGGGGGCGAAGGGGTACAAGGGCCTCGGCCGGATGCTTCTGCCTTGAGCAGGGGAGGCGGATGTCGGGCTAGGGGCGGATGTCGGGTGGCGGGGTGAACTTCTGCGATTGGGTGCGGGCGCGGATTTCGGGCAAGGAGGCGGATGTCCGGCCTGTAGTTTCTTGACTCTTGTGATGGACGCCGGATGTCCGGGATGGGGCCTGATGTCCGGGCTTGCGGGAAGGGCCGGATGTCCGGGCTGACGCCGGATGTCCGGGCTCTGCAGACTTTCTCCGGTTCCTCTCGTCGTGTTCCTTCATCCTTGTACTTGGGGACTTGTCCATCATTCCGATCATCTCCGAGAGGGTCTCCTTGGTACCTAGGCATGCATAGAGTCCTCGCCTTAGGTAGCAATCATGTCTCACACGAATGGAAAGGGGAAGCATTTAGGAACGGGTTCACCTTGTGTCCAATGGCGAATAGTCAAGGTCTCATCTTATGTGTCCTTGGGGCTTGGAGAGTAGTTGGAGTGTACATGGGGATGAATGTGGTATGCTCCGCATCATCTCCCCTCCCTTGGGAAAGATCCGACCTCGGATCGTGATCCTCATCACCATGGAAAGCGGTTGTCGAGAGCGGACTTGTAGTTGGACGAAGTTGAAGACATGGCGCAATCCAAGTAGTCAAGGTGTCGCGGAGTGATAGACATGCAAAAAGAGCAAACACAAGAAACACTCGGAAATACTATGGTTAGCGCACACAAAGTGTCCATCATGTAAGAATGAGTCCGTGCGGCAAGATTGGTCGTGACAAAGCGCATGAAGCTTATCAAGATGATCTAGAATGAGATGCAGAGCATTCATGGGAACAAATGCAATCATTGTGCACACAATTGTGTTATTAGTATGAGCAATGCAACCACGGTGCAAAATGATGTCATAGTGATACGGTTTATCAATAGCATGAATATGGCAATGGATGCTCAACATGTTTATGATATCATGCAATTGATGATGGGCCATATGATCATGATGTATGAATATGCCATCAAGGAAGATCACAACAAATTTGCTAAGAAAATGAACAAGCTCATATATCATGGATGACATGGGGATACAAGATGCAACAAGGCAATCATAATGTGTGTCAATCCATGCATGGGGTGCAAACTTGTGGTGAGTATGATATGTCCATCGAGCATGACATGTATGAGCACAATCAACAAATATGGATGTGTGAGTGTAATGTGTCAAAGGAGTGTTGATGTACCAATGCTCGATGTCGAGGCAAGAGTGGAGGCTCGAAGGTGCATCCAATAAGTGCGAGCGTTCCTCAATGTGAAGGTCCATAGAGCCAATCTCCAATGTCGCTCCTCCGTCCAATAGATGTAACATGTACACAACAAGAAGGAAACAACAATGAAAGAGTGACCCATCCAATATGCTTATTTGAGGATGGCTCAAAGAGAAGGACTTCACCTTTAGTAGTTTCTCGAAAATGTTGGTGTCGCACATCATGTATGCCTTCACATAACCAATATGTCTCGTGATTGTACCTCCTTTTAAATCCTTCAAAATGAAAGAACATGACAAACACTCGGAAAAACAAATGAGGTTGGCGGAAGTGCAAAACCTATCATTCGTGTGGTAAGATATCCAACAAGTGTATGCATCATGCTCATCATAAGAAAGTACAAGGTTGCATTTTATAGTATGGAGGCATATGATGCGAGAACAACCAAATACAATAGGCTCAAGTAAACAAGCATGCATCACAAGTAAAGTGTCAAAGTCTCCAAGATCAATAAGCATAGATGCAACAATTGGAGGCCATCGACAATGAACAAGATATATCATGTGAGAGGCATGAACATATATGTCATCAAACCAAGAAAGCAAGTGATAGTGGAACATGGGTCATGCAACATAGCAAGCAATCATAGCGATCAAGTCAAGCAAGCTAGTAGTGCGAAGATGCAACATACTAGAAGGAATCATGGCAAGCATGTCATGTGTGCAAATAGTGGGCATGAGTAAATCACATGACATAGCACAAACATGAAAGCAAGATATGAGGACAATAGCATGAATGTATTGGTGAGGAGCCATATGTAAATAGCAATGGGTCATCATGACTCTCCCAACACAACAAGCATCAATAGCATGGGGCCCAAAGAAATCATGACAATAGCTACTAGGATCTCCACCAAGCATGCAAATACACATAGGAGTAGCATAATGGTGAATCATGGGTAGATGCAAGCAAGGGTAACAAGTGCATGGCAAAGGCATAGAAGCAAGCATAACATGCAAAGTGAACACGGTAAAATGAGCATAAGGTGGCAAGTGGTAAATAGCCCATAGCCGTGTGAGAGCCAAGTAGAAGAGATGCGCGTAGTCCTTGCGCAAAAGGAATGGTGGGAATGAAAGTCCACGTGATCCCAAGTCATCGTTGCTCTCAAGAGCTCGTTTCATCAACTCATGGGATTGAGAAGTTGACGAGTATACGTGAGTACCTACACAAAACAAAGACAAAGGGAAAATTGTGTGTGCGTGGTATATGTACACATCATCCATCATGATGCGCACACGCATGTGTCGGTTAGCACAAAATAGCCAATGCTCAAATACATGCGATGCGTGATATAGGAACATGTCATCCATCATGATAGGTTTGTTATTTTGTATTGCATAATGGAGACTCAAGGGATGTAATGCATCATGAGCAATATCTAGAGCATTGTTATTCATGGAATGCATATGGTGCAAGCAATCATGGAAATCATGCAAAATATGGGATGAATCAAAATCTCCTAATATGCATGAGGAAACTATGGGGGTCTCCTCATGAGCATTAATGGAAACATCACATGGAGAATATTGACAACATCCAAAACAAAGCATATTTGGTTCAATGTGATCATGGCATGACATAGTAGATGAATTGCACAAATCATGTAAAGGAAGCATGGCAATATCATCACAAGAGAAACAAATGCCTATGACCATCATCTCGTCACCTCTGCCATAAGTGCAAATGGGATTTATTTTAATGGGGCATGCATAGTTACTATGTTGAGATTGTAATGATGCAATATGGGAGATCTCACTCATAGCATATGACAAGTTCAATGGATTGTCAAACATGAAGTGACCAATAGAATTTTCACAAGATGTCCTATGGAGCATAGCATCACAACTAGGCAACTCAACATGCTCATCATCATATTCATCATAAATAGGTAAGTCAAGGCATGAAGAAGTTTCACTAGCATGAAGCATGGTAATAGGTGGGTCAACATCATGGGAGCAATCGATGGTAAGAGAGTCCACTAGTGGGAAAAGAGAAGCACCATCACCTATGTTACCTTTGGAGCGTCGCTCATGTGTTGTAGGTGAGGTGTTGAAGATCGTCTCGTTGTCATCTTCATGTTGATGGAACCATGTGGGGGGTGCATCATCGTCCACCATGGCCATCGTCGTCTCCAATGTAGGGATGGACTCGTCGAGGATAGGCATGTCGTCATGTAGGAGACCTAACACCAAAGAAGAAAACACACTAGGAGTAGAGGTTAAGTTGTTAGAAATCATAGTGGCCTCATGTGCCGTGTTAACTACCTCACTCACTAAGTGTTGTGGCTCACTCACTCCCTCAAGGATGTTCTCACTCGTATGGTGGGTGGAGTCACTCAAATGGCGCTCAACCTCACATAGGATGTGTGGCATGCTCTCATGTGTGGGGCTAGTGGTGGTCACACTCATCCTCTCATAGGAAATGCTCTCAATGTCACGTATGGTGGAGTCACTCATGTCACTCATTGGGTGGTGGCTCTCCTCACATGGCAATTGGGGCATCTCGACATATGTGGGTGCCGGAGAGATGTAGGTGCTAATGTCTCCATGCGCGGTCGCGTAGCTTGACTCAGAGTATGGGTCCAATATGGGCGCCGTCTTCATGTTGTAGAAGAGATTCGCGCTTGACGCCGTGGTCGAAGGGGATGGCCCTTGATCGACCTTCTTGTCGCCGTCTTGTTGTTGGAGGCCCATATGATGTGGCACCTCGTAGCTCGTCTCCTTGACCGAAGGGAATGTCCCATGCTCGGCCATCTTCCTTGCGGGGCTTCCGAAGATGGAAGTGTCGCCCTCGCTCATAGGTGGTCGCCTTGGACTTGATGAAGTCGATGTAGGCGTACACGTGGGAACTAGGCGAAGATGCCGTACGTCCAAAGGCGAAGATGCCTTGAGAACACTTGGCGAAGATGCCGAAGTGGTTGATGTAGCCGTAGCGCCGTCTTGGTGGTGCTCGTCTCGCGGTCTTCTCTTGTGCTTATGAATCTTCGACTTGGTGTGAAGTAGGGCTTGTTGGGACTTGTGCATTTGCGCTTGTGGAGCATCTTCATGATGATGATGTCGTTGTCGTGCTTGAGCTCCTTGGAGTTCGTCGTCGTCGTGCACATGATGCTTGGAGGTGACTTTCCCTTCATGACGATGTTGATCACGAACATGATGGTGGTCTCCATGTAGATGTGGACGAGGACGATTTGCACTTGCGTCGTTTCCGCGCTCCGAAGACTTGTGGCTTGAATGTCGCCGCCTTGAAGATGACGAAGGGGAAGAAGACTTGATCAAGGCCCGAATCTCCTCCATCCTTGCATCTTGCTCATCTTTATGTGCGGCAAGCTTCTTGTCGAAGTAGTCCCTTCTCCTTGCTTCGGAGTGATGAATGTCGATGGAGATGTTCTCGATGCACTCTCGCAATCTTGATTGTGTGCCTTGCACTTGACGTTGTAGATCGAAGATAGACGCTTTGATGATGTAGTTGTTCATGCCGTCGTTGTTGTCGAGGACCGAAGATGAAATGGCTTGCCTATCCATCACAAGACTTGAGCAAATATGAGTGGGAGAAAGAGAAGAACTTATACCAATGTACCTTGACCGATGTTGACAATGAATCAAGTTCACTCAAATGCGGACAATGAAATAGCACTATTGGTACCAATCCTTGTCGGTTCTCACACCTACACAAGTAAAGCTTATGGAGGAGCTCGGTGAGGATAGTGGCACAAAAATTTAATGCAAAATGTTAGCAAGAGTCAATAATGTTGAAAGAGATTCACAAATTCGCAAGTGAAACAAATGGATCAATAGCAAAGAATGGCACACGGAAACACACACATGGATAGATAAATGGGGTCGTGCAACCAAGGAATGAGCAGAAAATGTGGAATCCACGGAAAACGCTCGTGTTGCACAACTCAAGAGAGACGCTAGCACGATTGCTCAATAGGCGGATACGACACTTGTGCACAACCTATAAGATGCAAAATTGATAAACTTCTATCCCAAGTATGCTATGTATGTATGGTTCCCGGTGTTTCTCTCAAGATGATCCAAGATGATCGGATATGACAATCTTATATGCAATATGGTATGATGCTATGGCACTTGCTTACAAGCCCTTTGCTCTCTTTCTTTTGCTTAAAAGCTTTATTTCTTTTTTTTTGTATGGCCAATTTGCACAATGCACAAACCAAGATAGCAATTGTGTGTATGCGGGAACAAACTTGTGACACAAGATATGATACCAATATATGCACCACAATGATATGGTATATATGCTATGGGAAGTATGATCACTAATGTGCACAAGTAACGTTGCCGGCAATACTCAAATGGCTAGTCTCGATAGGCAAGTAACGCAAAAGTAAGGCTAGGGGTTAACAATGCAATGGCAAGGGGAATATACAATGGAGGGATACCATGATACCAAAATGATATGGAGGTTACCTTCCGGCGATGATGAGTAGCGGTGTTCTTGATGTAGAAACCAAGATGATGGAGACTCGTCCCTAAGTAGCCGAAACACCTTAGGAAACGGAAAAACCGTGAACTCAAAATCTCAAACGTCAAATGTCAAAATGGTGGTAGCGGGAATGCGGTGGTGGTTTGCACTTGGCAATGCGGAAGTTGAATGATGGGCTATACACGTGTCGGAGTTGAAGTTGCCGTCCCTAAGTAGCCGAAACACCTTATGAGACACAAGCCACAACTCAAACAAGCTCAAACAACTATTGGGTTAAGTTGAGGTGGTTGAAGTGTATGGTGGGCAAGGCTATGCGGAAGTTATGGTGGTGGTGGTGGTTGATGAAGATGCAACCGTCCCTAAGTAGCCTAAACACCTTAGGAGACTCGAATCACAACTCAAACAACCTCAAATGCAAAGGGGAACAAAATTGGTTAGGTTGCGGAAGTCGGTGGTGGCTATGCGGATGATATGGTGGAAGGCCTAGGAAAACTTGCCAAATTTTGGAAAATTTGATGGAGTCAAATGGCGGTGGTAGTATTTTTATGGGATGGGGGATGTCAATAGCTTCAAAACGAGCTAAAGAACGTCAAAATCGGACTCCGGATGAATTAGTTATGGACAAAACGGTGAAACGAAAAAAGCTGAAATCCCAGGGGCCGGACATCCGGGGGTCGGGCCGGATTTCCGGGACCTGATGTCCAGAAGCGCGCGCGAAATGCGCTCCAGGAGCCGGATGTCCGGGCTAATGGCCGGATTCTGGGCTGGCCAGATGTCCGGGGGTCGGGCCGGATGTCCGGGCTCCAAATCCGAGGATGAACTCGAGGAACTCGATTTTGGGGTGGAAATTGATGATTTCGGGGGCAAAATTGGAGAGATTTCGTGGAGGAAAGATGGGGAAACTTGGGGAAATGCTAGATCCACTCGAAACCAAGCAAATCCACGGATCAAAATCAACAAAACATCATCAAAACTAACAAATCACAAAAAAAATTTGGGGCTATTTTTGGTGGGGATTTTGGATTTAGGGCGAAATCAACAAAATCAAGTTAGAAAAAGAGGGTAGGGGCTCCAAAAGCGTGATCAACCTAAGCTCGATCCAAGATGATGTAGGCGGAACCCTCGTGGATGATCTTTCACGTTGGAGCGGATCCTACGGGAATCACGAAGAACAGCGGAAGAGCAAGAGGGAACACGGAGGAAGCGAGAGAGAAATCACTAAACCAACAAGGAATCAATCACACAAGTGCTAGATCACGAACACAAAGAGGTACATATGATCCATAATCAACAAAGGTAAGGATACACAGTAGCCGTTCTTCTCGAGAGGAGGTCTTGATGGGGTCCACCATAGAAGGGGTCTTGAATCCGCTTGGGGATCTTCTCGAAGAGGTCTGAGCTCAGGAGTAGTAACCAAGTGGATGAGCAAGGCTCTCACACAAGAATATGAGCTAATCCAATGCTAACCCTAGAAAGAGGAAGGGATGGAGTATATATAGTCTAGGGGCGAAGGGTACAAGGGCCTCGGCCGGATGCTACTGACTTGGCGGGGAGGCGGATGTCCGGGCGTCGGGCCGGATGTCCGGGCTTTCCCGAGTCGCCGGATGTCCGGGCTGGCGGGGTAGACTTCTGCGATTCGGGTGCGGGGCGCCGGATTTCCGGGCGAGGAGCCGGATGTCCGGGCCCTGTAGTTTTGCGGCTGCTATGATGGGCGCCGGATGTCCGGGCTGGGGCCGGATGTCCGGGCTTGCAGGAAGGGCCGGATGTCCGGGCTGACGCCGGATGTCCGGGCTCTGCAGACTTTCTCCGGTTCCTCTCGTCGTGTTCCTTCATCCTTGTACTTGGGGACTTGTCCATCATTCCGAGCATCTCCGAGAGGGTCTCCTTGGTACCTAGGCATGCATAGAGTCCTCGCCTTAGGTAGCAACCATGTCTCACACGAATGGAAAGGGGAAGCATTTAGGAACGGGTTCACCTTGTGTCCAATGGCGAATAGTCAAGGTCTCATCTTATGTGTCCTTGGGGCTTGGAGAGTAGTTGGAGTGTACATGGGGATGAATGTGGTATGCTCCGCATCACGTAGGGTCCGCACGCTTAACGTTCGTTGACGATATAGTATTATATGAGTTATGTGAGTTGGTGACCGAATGTTGTTCGGAGTCCCCGATGAGATCACAGACATGACAAGGAGCGCCAGAATGGTCTGGAGGTAAATATTGATATATATATATATATATATATATATATATATATATATATATATATATATATATATATAGGGTGGGTCTATTCTAATAACACCCTTAACAGTCTTATTCTGCACACCAAATCTCTTATTACGCTACACATTTGGCGACCATGACTCTGAGACTAACCGGTAAAATGCCCGCCTTATCCTCTCGTTACCCACCCAAATCATCTCTCTCTCTCCCCCTCCCCCCACGGCCTCCCCCATGCCCGCCGCCGCACCACCACCTCCCCTGCTTCCCTGCTTGGCCTGTACCACCACCTCCCCCTTCCTTCCCTTGCCCTTGACCACCACCTCCCCCTGCCTCCCCCGCGTCGTCGCCGCACCACCACCTCCTCTGCTTTCCCCTGCCGCCACCACATGACCACCTCCCCTGCTTCCCAAACACCGTCCGCGCCCGGCCACCGCCCAACCCCACCCCGGCGTTCCTCTCCTATGGCGCTGCAACACCGCCCAACACCCTGATCCATGCCTGCCTCTCCTTGCGAATCCTCCTCCCCATCCCGAGCTCTCCTCCTCCTAGCCAAGATCCATGGCCGTCGCAGCCCACCCCTTGGGCCTAGCCAATCCCCACCCCCCGCCTTCCTTCTCTCCACCATGGCCCCGCCGCCATCAGCCCCATGGCCGGCCAACAAATCTGGCCACGCCCCTGCCAAGCAACCATTGGATCCGGTGGGATCCGGTTCCACCTCCCTCTTCTGCCCCTGCCTCCCTGGGTAGCTACCCCGACGGCGACGCATCCGCCCTGAACTCTCCCTACTTCCCTGGTGGCGAACCTCTTCCTATCGGGGTCGCCTCCCCTCGATCCCAGCCCACCCTGGTGGCGAACCTCTTCCTATCGGGGTCGCCTCCCCTCGAGCCCAGCCAGACGACACTGACGACACAGTACGGAAAGGCGTTGCGTGCGTGTGCAGCTCGCCGCTGCATTGCGTGCAGCTTGCCGATGCATTGTGTGCAGTTCTTTGGTTTTTCGGTGCCGGTGTGTACAGCTTGCCGACGTGGGCGGTTCACTTTGACTATCCCCCAATCTCTAAATCAACCGTGTGGGTGGTGCTCTCCGTCAGCCAGTGTGGTTCGCTGGCGACGCATGGTGCAGTGCACCTCGCCGTGCGGTGTGGTTCACAGGAGTCTTTTTCCTTTTTTTCTGGATATTGGATGTGCAGTGCACCCGGATCCCTCGTGCAGTGCCCTTCGCCCCCCCTGTGTGGTTCATCCACGACCTCCGCTGACGAAAATATAGTTTCTGTTGTTTGTCTCCTCTCTTGCAGATCGTCAATACTCGTGGGCGGTTTAGCATTCGCGACCATGGAGCTCACATACCCGCGTGATGCAGTTCTGCGTGAGCAGTGATGGGGGTCGTGGTTGTGCAGTTCTTTTCTCTGATATTTTTGGTATAGTTCTGCGCGTGCAGTGCACTATGTTGTGGACCAGCCGACCGCAGCATGGCGTTTCCACCGTGGTGCCTTCCTCCTCACATCCTCTTCCTTTCTCTGTGTGGTTTACTGCAGCCCTGTCGCCGGCTGGTGCTGCTCCTTGGGGCCATTCACTATGTGATTTGCAGGAAAAATTCTCTTGCTGTCCTTGCACGTTGATGCAGATAGGAAATGAGAGTAGAAAATGGATATGGATGTGGATGGATGCTTGTGTGTAATATGTAGCATGCAAACAAAAAATGCAGTCCTCTCGCCTCGTCGCCGCAGTGCATATTTCATTTTTAAACCAAAAATTATATATATTCAATGCACTATGGGAAAACCAAAACTCTATAGAGAAAAAGAAAAAGAAAAATGCAGTGCACTCTGTTCTTTAAAAATGTTCACTCCGAAGGACTTTGTAGTACACTTAATTTAAAAAAATGTATTTGCAAATATTTATGTTATGTTCATTGAATAAGTTTAAAAAACTAAAAAAGAGTAGTGTGGTTCACTGTTGAGAGTGCTTGCGGCTCATTTTCAGGAGTCTTGCGGTCCTCTTAGACCCAACGAGTAAAAATGCAAAAAATAGGAAATTTTTTTAATGCGGTTCACTTTCGTTATGTGTCGCGGTTCACTACCTACCGTTGTGAAGTGCAAAAAAGATGTCATGTAAACAACAACAAAAATAATGAGGTTCACATCTCGAAACTGTTGCGGTTCACTTATGTTCGACGTGAAGCACAATTCACTTGCTTGTCTTGAAAAAATTTACGTCCGATAAAAGAAATCGTGAAGCGCACTTGTTCGTCCGATGCAGTGCGGTTATCCGTCTGAAGCAGTGCATTCTTATGTCTGATGCAGTACACGCGTAGATTTTGGTGTCTCAAAAAACAGAGTATCCGCATTTTAGTAATTTTAAAACTGCTCTTAATCCGTAAGGAATTAGAGAGCGTGTTCTACATGAAAAAGTTGCACCTCATCGATACCTTTCCAACGGCGTATCGTTTGAATCATTCCGAGCAGCGGTTTGTGCAAATTTCGCGAAAAACAGCAGCTGCCACTCGTCGTCCGCCATACGATTTTCAAAATTAACTTAAAACTGTAAGGAATCTAAAAAACATTGCAACATATGAAAGTTGCGCCTCGTCCATAGCTTTTCAACGATATATTACACGCCTCGTTTCGACAAACGCTTAAAAAACTGGAGCAAGAACAGTACCGAAAATTTGAAAAAATTTGAAAAACAGAATTCCGCGATTCAGTAAATTTGAAACTGCTCTTAAACCATAAGGAATTAAAGAAAAATTTATATATGAAAAAGATGCGCCTCGACGATATCTATCCAATGGCGTATCGTTTGCTTCATTCTGACGAGTGGTTTAGAAGAAATCGCGAAACAACGCTCGCTGCCACTCGTCATAGGCCGCACCATTTTCAAAACTGCTCTTAAACCGTGTGGAATCTCGAAAAGTGTTCAACATGTCGAAGTTGCGCCTAATCCATAGCTTTTCAACGATATATTACACGCCTCAGTCCTTTAAACGGTTAAAAAATTAGAGAGAAAACAGTACCAAAAAAATAACGCGTGCAGTTTTTTCCGACGAGAAGTTCACTCGTGTGAGTACTGCAGCACATTTGGTTCACAGAATGACGTGCACTTGCGTTCAGCGTGCAGTGCGGAAGTGGTGTGCAGAATAGTTATTCTGCTAATATTAGCAGAATAGACCGTCTGTATATATATATATATATATATATATATATATATATATATATATATATATATATATATATATATATATATATATATATATATATATATATATATATATATATATATATATATATATATATATATATATATATATATATATATATATATATATAAACGATGCTATTGTGTCACCAGAAAGGTTTTGAAATGTATCGGGTAGTCATCGGATCACCGGAAGGGGTTTCGAGAGGCCCGGGGAGTTTAATGGGCCAAACGGGCCAACAAGGGAGTGCACACCAGCCCACATGGGGCTGGTGCGCATCCACCTCATGGCGCCGACCATAGGGAAGGAAAGGGAGAGGGCTAGCCCCTCTTGCCTTTTCTGCCGCATGAGAAAAAGGAAGGGGGGGAGGCGCCTGAGCGATGAAAAAAGGAAGGGGGGCATAGGGCAGGCGCCCAAGGGGGCCGGCTGCCACCCTTGGGGCGCACCCTGGCTGCCCCTCCTCCCCCACCTATATATATGAGAGGGAGGGGGCGCGACACAACCCACGACAATACACAAGCCGTGTGCGGCGTCCCTCTCCCCGGTTTCGTCCTCCTTCTAGTTTTTCTGTAGTGCACGGCGAAGCCTTGCAGAAAAAGTTCACCACCACCGTCATCACGCCGTTGTGCTGCCGGAACTCATCCTCTACTTCGCCCGTCTTGCTGGATCAAGAAGGCAAGGACGTCATCGAGCTGAACGTGTGTTGAACCCGAAGGTGCCATACGTTTGGTACTTGATCGGTTGGATCATGAAGGTGTACGACTACATCAACCGCGTTGATAAACGCTTCCGATAACGGTCTACGAGGGTACGCAGACATACTCTCCCCTCTCGTAGCTATGCATCTCCATGGATAGATCTTGCGTGTGCGTAGAATTTTTTTTGTTTTCCATGTAACGTTCCCCAACAGTGGCAACATGAGCCAGGACTATGCATAGATGATATGCACGAGTAGAACACAAAGGAGTTGTGGGCGGTGAGGTTCGTACTGCTTACCACCAATGTCTTATTTTGATTTGGCGGCATTGTGGGATGAAGCGGCCCAGACCAACCTTACATGTCCACGCACATGAGATCGGTTCCACCGACTGACATGCAACTTGTTTTGCATAAAGGTGGCTGGCAGGTGTCTATTTCTCCTACTTTAGTTGAATCAAATTTAACTACGGCTGGTCCTTGAAGAAGGTTAAAACAGCAAACTTGATAATCACCGTTGTGGTTTGCGTAGGTAAGAATGGTTCTTTCTAGAAGCCCGTAGCAGCCACGTAAAACTTGCAACTATAAAGTAGAGGACGTCTAACTTGCTTTTGCAGGGCATGTTGTTATGTGATATGGTCAAGATATGATGTGATATATGTTGATGTATGAGATGATCATGTTTTCTAATAAGTTCACGACTTGCATGTCGATGAGTTCGATAACTGGCAGGAGCCTTAGGGCTATCTTTAATTATTGTATGATATGCATGTCAATCACTAAGCGGCATGTAATTGCTTTACTTTATCACTATGCGTTAGCAATAGTTGTAGAAGCAATAGTTGGCGAGATGACCCCGACGCTACGATGGAGATCAAGGTGTCGAGCCGGTGATGATGGATATCATGCCGATGCTTTGGAGATGGAGATCAAAAGCACAAGATGATGGCCATACCATGTCTCGTATTTTTGCATGTGATGTTTATCCTTTATGCATCTTATTTTGCTTAGAACGACGGTAGCATTATAAGATGATCCCTTCACTTAATTTCAAGATAAAAGTGTTCTCCCTGAGTATGCACCGTTGCCAAAGTTCGTCATTTCTAAGCACCTCGTGATGATCGGGTGTGATAGACTCCATGTTCACATACAACAGGTGCAAGACAGTTTTGCACATGCAAAATACTTGGGTTAAACTTGACGAGCCTAGCACGTACAGACATGGTCTCGGAACACTGGAGACAAAAAGTTCGAACATGAGTCATATAGTAGATATGATCAACATAGAGATGTTCACCATTGATGACTACCCCATCTCACGTGATGATCGTACATGGGTTAGTTGATTTGGATCATGTATCACTTAGATAACTTGAGGGATGTTAATTTAAGTGAGAGTTCATTAGTAATTTGATTAATTGAACTTAATTTATCATGAAATTAGTCTTAACAGTTTTTGCATATCTATGTTGTAGATCAATGGCCCGTGCTACTGATCCCTTGAATTTTAATGCGTTCCTAGAGAAAGCTAAGTTGAAAGATGATCCTAGCAACTACACGGACTGGGTCCGTAACTTTAGGATTATCCTCATTGCTGCACAAAAGAATTATGTCCTTGATGCACCGCTAGGTGACAGACATGCTACAGGAGCTACTGCAGATGTTATGAACGTCTGGCAGGCTCGATCTGATGACTACTCAATACTTCAGTGTGGCATGCTTTACAACTTAGAACCGGGACTTCAAAGACGTTTTGAAGACCATGAAGCAGATGAGATGTTCCAAGAGCTGAAGTTGATATTTCAAGCTAATGCCCGGGCTGAGAGATATGAAGTCTCCATCAAGTTCTATAGCTATAAGATGGAGGAGAACAGTTCTGTCAGCGAACACATACTCAAAATGTCTGGGTATCATAACCATTTGACTCAGCTGGGAATTAATCTTCCAGTTGAGAGTGTTATTGACAGAGTTCTTCAGTCACTGCCACCAAGCTACAAAGGCTTCGTGATGAACTATAATATGCAAGGGATGACAAAAACAATTCCCGAGCTCTTCGTAATGCTTAAGGCCGCGAAGGTAGAAATCAAGAAGGAGCATCAAATGTTGATGGTTAACAAGACCACTAGTTTCAAGAAAAAGGGCAAGGGAGAGAAAGGGAACTTCAAGAAGAATGGCAAGCAAGTTGCCGCTCCCGTGAAGAAGCCCAAAGCTGGACCCAAGCTTAAAACTGAGTGCTTGTACTGCAAAGGGAATGGTCACTGGAAGCGGAACTGCCCCAAATACTTGGCAGATAAGAAGGATGGCAAAGTGAAGAAATGTATATTTGATATACATGTTATTGATATGTACCTTACTAATGCTCGTAGTAGCGCATGTGTATTTGATACTGGTTCGGTTGCTCATATTTGTAACTCGAAACAGGAGCTACGGATTAAATGAAGATTGGCTAAGGACGAGGTGACGATGCGCGTCGGGAATGGTTCCAAGGTCGATATGATCGCCGTCGGCAAGCTACCTCTACATCTACCTACAAGATTAGTTTTAGACCTCAATAATTGTTATTTGGTGCCAACGTTGAGCATGAATAGTATATCTGGATCTTGTTTAATGCGATACGGTTATTCATTTAAATCAGAGAATAATGGTTGTTCTATTTATAAGTAATATCTTTTATGGTTATGCACCTTAGATGAATGGTCTATTCTTGTTGAATCTCGATCATAGTGATACACATATTCATAATATTCATGCAAAAAGATGCATAATTGATAATGATAGTGCAACATACTTGTGGCACTGCCGTTTAGGTCATATTGATATAAAGCGCATGAAGAAACTCCATGCAGATGTACTTTTGGAATCACTTGATTATGAATCATTTGATACTTGCGAACCATGCCTCATGGGTAAGATGACTAAAACTCCGTTCTCCTTAACAATGGAGCGAGCTAATGACTTATTGGAAATATTACATACTAATGTATGCGGTCCAATGAGTGTTGAGGCACACGGCAGGTACCGTTATTTTCTAACCTTCACATATGATTGAAGTAGGTATGGGTATATCTACTTAATGAAACACAAGTCTGAAACATTTGAAAAGTTCAAAGAATTTCAGAGTGAAGTGGAGAATCATTGTAACAAGAAAATAAAGTTTCGACGATCTGATCGCAGAGGCGAATATTTGAGCTACGAGTTTGTCATTCATTTAAAACAATGTGGAATTGTTTCACAACTCACGCCACCTGGAACACCACATCGCAATGGTGTGTCCGAACATCGTAACCGTACTTTATTAGATATGGCGCGTTCTATGATGTCTCTTACTGATTTGCCTTTATCATTTCGGGGTTATGCATTAGAGACAACCGCATTCATGTTACACTACCGCAGGAGACTGCTAACGTGGCACTACGATCAGAGACCCTTTGCCAAAACTGTGTGCGATGCAATAATCGCAAACGGTGGTGTAAAAAAACCGTCAAAAAAGGTGCAAAACGTTTGCTAGGATGGATGCATCAAACATGGTTAAGATTTTAGTTGCGTGTGCGATGCAGGGCATACGGTTAATCCATTCAAACTATCTGCGATGAGGTAGAACAACAGAAACGGGCAGCCATAACAATGTGTGTGCGATGCAGGACACACAGTTAATCCATTCAAACTGTTTGCGATGAGGTGGAACAACAGAAACGGGCAGCCATATCAATGTGTTTGCGGTATATGGCATACGGTTAACTCAGACGAACTGTTTTTGATTAGGGAACACAATAGAAACTGTAACATCCCAAAATTCTAAATTTTGGAATGTTATAAACAAATAGATAGTTTTGATTGATTGTTTGATTGAGTGACTGAAAGTGAGTGAATTCGAAACTTTTGAAAGTTAAATGAGAGGGAATAAAAGGACTTTCCCAAACTTTCATTTTTGCTTTTATGATCTTCGGGAATTCAAATTCTTTTCATCACAAAACCCTGGAGAGAAGATGACATGACTTCTTCCATTTATTTAAATGACAAGGGGTGTTGAAAATAATTGAATTTCATTTGAGAATATTTCCAATTCTAAAACTTTAAGCAACTCAATGATTTTCACGAGAGAAGATAAAATGACTTCTTCAAATTATATGAAATATGAGTTGGGCGTTTCAAAGAATTAAATTCAAAGTTCTTTTGAATTTATTTTCAATTGGAGTTATTTGGGTTTTATTCAAATTATTTTTCTCCAAAAATAAAATATATGGAAAATAGGGTAACATGATTCCTACAATGAAAATTGGAGAGGAATAAATTTAAAGTCATTTGGGTATTTTAAAATGATTTTGATGGATTTTATTAGAGGCAAGAGTAATTTGTTTGAATTATTTAAATTTGTGTGTATTTTATTTAATTCTAGAAATAATGTTCATGTTGTAGAAAATATTTTTCTGAAAATTTTGATATATTATATGCCTATATAATATTTTTATTTATTTAGTTTTATTATTTTATTTGTCCTGTTTAAAAAAAACTCCCTCCTTGAATGGGGCGGCCCGCTCCCAGCCAGTATGCTGCCCAGCCAATGCGCCCCGCTGCCGCCTGAGCTCGGCGGGAGTCCGCCGCCCGACGACTTCTTGCTGCCACCGCCGTGGCCGAGTCGGCCTCCCAGCGCTTGCCTTGCTGCTGACGCCACCGAGGCCGTTCCCCTATAAATCCGCCGCTGGACCCTCTCTCTTCTCTCTTCGCCGCCGCTTTGCGCCGCATCTCGCCGCCTGGCGAGATCCAACCGCCGCCGCCCGCTCCGTTTGCCGCGCGGAGCCACCGCCGACGCCGCCAATCTCCTCCCCTCGCCGCGTCGCCCCTCCCCGACCTCTCTGTTGCCCTCCTCGACCACCGGAGACGCCGCCCCGCGACGTCCGAGCCGCCGCCGTCGTCTCCCTCGCCGCCGGCAGCCACAGTAGCCGTGGTACGCCTCGCCTCTCCCCTCGTCGTCCGATCTGGATCTGACGGTCCACATCATTCTGTTTTTTTTCTCAAATCGTTTTAGGTTAAGTAGCAAACGTTCATTAGTTAGGGTTTGCACCGAACGGTTTTTCGTTCGTTAGCGTTCGTTAGCGAACGTTCGTTAAATAGCCTTTACTTTTTATTTTTATTCCGGCCAGGGACCTATTCGTGGTAATTTTCTTCACAGATTAGTCCCTAATCTTCAAACGTTAATAACTTTTCACTCGTTTATCCAAATTCAACGAAACCAACGGCCACTTCTTCGTTATGATCTCCTCTATCCAGTAATCCAACTTAAACATGTTTTTGAAAGTTTTAAAATTTGAATTCAAACAGATTTGTATTCAAACTTCGTTCGATCATAACTTAAGTTTTATAACTCCATTTGAGTTGATTCTTTTTGCAAATCGAAGCTCTTGACCTAAAATTTATGATAAGGCCAAATTCACATAATTTTGGTACTGTTAGAAATTGTTCTATGCTGCAAGAGTTATTTGATTGGTTTTGATGTTTTCCGAATCGTACTCTTCGTTCTTTCCGATCTTTTGAGTGATTGCTTATGTGTGGTTACTATTGCTTGCTTACGATAGATTGACCGGAGTGTGACGAGTAGAACTATCAAGAGTTTTGAGTGCGAATCATCTTCATCAACTTTGCAGGAAAGTAACACTTGATCATACCTTTTCATACCCAGTTTTTATGCATTAGTTTCAACCCTCAAACATTGCATGATTAGGATGTCATTAATTTGTGGGTTGGGAAGTAGATGATGAGGTAGGAACCTATTGCCCTGTTACTATCAAATCCTTGGGAGTTACTTCTACGTTATGCTTATATTGCCATGCTATGCTCGTAGACGTGGTTTGGGTTTGAGAGATATTCACGACATATGTGAGATTGTTAATTAATGGTTTACTTTAAGGTGGCAACTTAAATACACATCGGGTGGATTGAGGCACCGGGGAACCAGTGTTGTCTATTTTTTTGGAAATCCGGGGTACCGTGTGATCTTCCTATGGACCGCCACCCAGGCTCAAAGGGAACTGAGATTATTCATGCTAGAAACTTCCGTGTGCAGCCACAAGCTATTATGGGCTCTAGCATAGTTGAGTAAGTTACGTGAAGCTCTCGAAGAGGTAGGTCAGCAGGTAGTGGGTTTTATAGGTTTGGTATGATCTATCCGGAGTAGAGAGTTAATGTTTCTGAAAGACCGTGTCTCGGTCATCCGTCTCTCAAACACCATGTAGTGCGAGAAACCAACGGAGGCGATCGAGTCTTGTGGGGAAAAGTGCGCAAACCTCTTCAGAGTGTACAATCTAATCATGGTTAGCCGTGTCCCCGGTTATGGACAATTCTGAGTATCTAGTACTTGAGTATTCACATGTATCCCATCACTCTAAATTAATATTGCTGGGTTGTAAATCACTTTAATTGGGATTGAGTTGGGGTTATACCTTCTCAATGATGTTTCAACCACTATGATAGTTAAAGTAAAATTTATTCCTTTGATATAGGGAAAAATTGGCTTTATGCAAAACTGCAACCATAGAGCTTTCCACCAGCCATATATGCATGTAGTATAGCTTATTCTTTCATTACTCTCTATGTGTTACTTTGCCAGCATATTCCATGTGCTGACCCGTTTTCGGGCTGCAACGTTTCATGTTGCAGATTTTTTCAGATGACGAGTAAGAGATACGTTAGGGTTACGATTTCCTATACTCAACTTTGCCGTTGGTGTTGATGGGAATCCACAACCTTGTTGCTTCCGCTATATTTTGGATTGAGGTAATAGTATTTACGTTACTTTATACATGTGATTTACCTCTGTTATAAATCTTTCGAGTACTGTGTGTGTCAGCATACCGATCCAGGGATGACACGAAAGCACAGAGACTTGATCCATTCAGGTCGGGTCGCTACAGAAACGGTTCAACTTAACAAGATGTGTGTGATATGCATCATACAGTTCAACACAAACGAGTCATGTAAACAAGATGTGTGTGATACGTGGCAAACAGCCGACTCGGATGAACTGTTTGCGATGAGAAATTACAACACAGACGGTCAATACAGTTACTTCATGTGTGATTCTGTGTGTACAAAAAACTTTGAAAAATGCAAACTAGTTGCTTGCGGTGGCTAGGAGTATCGCACACGATGCGTCTGCGAGTACTCGTGTGCGATGATTAGTATGTTACACATACGTTTCGTTATGTGAACATGTGTGTGAATTTGAATATGCAAATGCCTTCTGGACATCGGGCACACGCTTAAACTCAATGAACTATGTACTATACTTATACTTTCCATGAAAATTTATGAACTTGGGTAACAACATTTGAGTAACATATATATAGTGGTTACACTATTCGACGAAAGGAGGATCTTCGTAACACGGTTTTGACAACCATATGGTCCATATCTACATACTTAACATAGTAACAACTATCACATTTTAAGAGGCTAAGGGGCAACAACCATATGGTCCATATCTACATACTTAACATATATAGTAAAAACTAGCACATTTTAAGAGGCTGAGGGCCAACAACCACAACTATCCACTGGAAGCAGCTTGATCACGGCGACTCGACATCTCGTCAATGAAAAGGAAGAGCCCTCCTATGCGTTGGTAGAGCAGGAGTAGAACAGTGTCTCCAATTTTCCAATATGGATGCATTGCCACAAGAAGCGAGAAATTGTTAATTTGAATGGTTCCATTTTTGCGGGAAATGCAGTACCTTGCAATCACTTTGGCCTTATTAGCAGGCACAAGTGTAATTCGACCACGCCGGGAAATCGATCCAGGAACTGCTATAGGGGGCACTTTCTGTTGACATGTAGAATAAAAAACAATTGTAACATATCGTTGAAGATATATATAGTTTATGAGGATCAGCATTAAAATAAGACTTTTTACCAGCGCTTTGTGCACACAATTGGTCTTGTTCAGTGTGTGCACCATAGGTCTAATTAATCCCATCCAAAATCCAGCGTTCATATGTTGTGCTATCTCTGTCAGATTATCAACAAAGTTTATGACATGCTTCAAGTCCTTCCAGTGAAATTTGGTACGCTTAGTAACATATAGATCCTTCACTATGCATCCAACATATCCTGCTTAAAAGGTGGAAAGATATTATTTATTCAGAACATGGCAGAAGAATATATAATGCGCATAAATTGGTAAACAGAATTTGTTACTGCCTAGAAACGGAGTCAGAATATGATATCACAATTGGTGGCTTGAATAGTGATCAATTGGTTGCTTAAATAGTTATATGACAGCATGGAGAAAGTTGAAAGGACACTAACCTCGATCAGACTTTGATCGGCTGATGACGTTGGGGAAGTAAACATCCATGTTAATTATACCAGGATGTGGTGCACGCACTAGAATTTTATTGCCAGCTTTCAGTTCATAACACTTAGACATTTTTCTCCAAAATTCCGCATTAAAATAGGAGTGACCATCTTTATCAAGTTTTACGCTAACCGTCATTGTAAATCCATGTTGCGTTGTCAATATGACATCCTGGGGGTCATAAGCAAAGTAAAGCCTAAGATTTCCTTCTACTCCTGTTCTTGCAAAGCAAGGGATGTACTGCTTGAAATGAAAATTAAGATCGTAAATTAGATATATTGAAATAACCGAGCAAGATGCAAATATGGGAGTAACTAATAGAACATATCCATATATAGACGCAAGCAAAGTACAAAAATATAGAATTAAAAATAGATAATGTAACAAAGATTTGGTGCAAATATATGGATAATGTAGCAACAGACGGTATATGTTCACAAATTTAGGCCATGCCAACCGTGGTAGGTTGAGTTTGAACATACCGAGCGCTCCCTAAAGTCATCCGGAATGGTGAGATAGAACTTCGTTTCCGACTGGCCATGACCACAGTTGCCCGATTTGTGCTTGCACTGTGCACACATGAATGAACACCCACGAATCAGCTAGAACAAAAATGATTCCACGACGATTGCCGCCGGTTGATTACTAGCGACGGACGGACTGCGATAAGAGATGAGTGAATATTTTGCTAATTAAGTTGATTACCTTCTCCATGAGACAAATCCTTGGCCCAATTCCACAGAAAACCCCAGTCGACCTGAGTCTAGAATGTCGGTGTAGATAGGAGGCAGAAAGCGGTGGAGGCAAAATCCAGTGCCGTTTGGAGCGCGACCTACACCCGCCGCCAACAACCGCCGAGCTTAGGGTGCAGAGTTACGGAGGAGTCCGTGGCGAGTGAGTGGGGACAAAGTGGGCGAGGGTTTTCTTTTCCTTTTGCATGTGTGAGTGAACACACATGGTTCGCAGAGGCGACGGAGATGAATCGTGTGCGATAGTAAATCACCGAGATTGAATGGGAATCCAAATTTCCTTTGTCCTTCATCCATGAGTTTTTTTCTACGATGAACATAAACCCTGCTAATCACCGTGTTCAAATTTGACACTTTTCCAGGTTCATTTACAATATTTAGGGGATTATGTGCATTTTGTAGGCATTAATGCACGTAATTCAAATTCAAACAATCGGTGCATTAAAGGGTGCACAAGAACGGTCTGGAAAAACCATACTCGTGGTATTTAGTAATTTCTCAAGCCTTTTACAAGGAATGGGCAGAGATTTCAATGGAATGTGTGGCAATAGTCAACCACAACCGCGTCATTTACTGGGTTATCAACTATAGAACAATGAAATATGTGCTTGAAAAACATGACGGCTGGCATGGTGCCATGGTATGGCCTCACCGTACCCTGGTTAAAAGCTGAGAAGGTTTGATTTATGCCGTCATGCACGCCCTTCATAAATCGAACCATCACCGAGGAAGTTCAATGCTTTCGAGAGGGAAATCACCAAGATTGAAGGGGAATCCAAATTTCCGTCCTAGTTTGTCATTCAGTTTTTTTCCAACAATCAACATACCGCCTCAAATGAAACGTGTTCAAATTTGACATTTTTCTGAACTCATTTACCATATTTAGGGATTGTGTGCATTTTTAGGCATTAATTATGCACATAATTCAAATTTGAACAATCGGTGCATGAAAAGGTGCACAGGAACGGCCTGGAAAATCATGCTCGTGCTATTTAGTACATTCTCATGTCTTTTCCAAGGAATGGGCAGATATTTACTGGGTTAACAACTATACAAAAATGAAATACATGCTTGGAAAAACATGACGCCTGGTGTGGTGCCATGGTATGACCTCACTGTGCCCTAGTAAAAATGTCGTCATGCGCACCTTTCATAAAATGAACCATCATCTGAGGAAGTTTCATGGTTTCGAGGGGGAAATCACCAAGATTGAAGGGGTATCCAAATTTCCTTTGTCCTTAAAAACATGAAAAAAAATGAAAAAAATGCTTAAAAAACTTAACGCCTGGCATGGTGCCATGGTATGACCTCACCATGCCCTGGTAAAAAATTGAGAAGGTTTGGCTTATGTCGTCATGAACGCCCTTCATAAATCGAACCATCACCGAGGAAGTTCAATGCTTTCGAGAGGGAAATCACCAACATTGAAGGGGAATCCAAATTTCCGTCCTAGATTGTCATTCAGTTTTTTTCCAACGATCAACATACCGCCTCAAATGCAACGTGTTGAAATTTGACATTTTCCGGGCTCATTTACCATATTTAGGGGATTATGTGCATTTTCTAGGCATTAAATGGACATATATCAAATTCGAACAATCGGTGCATGAAAAGGTGCACAAGAACGGTCTAGAAAACCATGCTCGTGTTATTTAGTACATTCTCATGTCTTTTACAAGGAATGAGCAGATATTTCAAGGAAATGTGTGGCAATAGTCAACCACAAATGTTTGTTTGTTGGGTTTTCAACTATAGAAAAAATGAAAATAATGCTTAAAAACATGACGCCTGGCATGGTGCCATGGTATGACCTCACCATGCCCTGGTAAAAATTTGAGAAGGTTTGGATTATGTCGTCATACACGCCCTTCATAAATCGAACCATCACCGAGGAAGTCCCATGCTTTTGAGAGGGAAAATCCCCAATATCTAAGGGGAATCCTAATTTCCATCCTAGTTTGTCATTCAGTTTTTTTCCAACGATCAACATACCGCCTCAAATGCAACGTGTTCAAATTTGACATTTTTCCGGGCTCATTTACCATATTTAGGGGATTATGTGCATTTTCGAGGCATTAATGGACATAATTCAAATTCGAACAATCGGTGCATGAAAAGGTGCACAAGAACGATCTGGAAAACCATGCTCGTGTTATTTAGCACATTCTCATGCCTTTTACAAGGAATGGGCAGATATTTCAAGGAAATGTGTGGCAGTAGTCAACCATAAATGCGTCGTTTACTCGGTTAAAAACTATACAAAAAATGAAACACATGGTTGGAAAACATGACGCCTGGTGTGGTGCCATGGTATGGCCTCACCATGCCCTGGTAAAAATTGGAGAATGTTTTCCTTATGTTGTGATGTGCGCCTTTCATAAATTGAACCATCACCGAGGAAGTTTCATGGTTTCAAAGGGGGAAATCATCAAGATAGAAGGGGGTCCAAAATTCCTTTGTCCTTTGTCCACGAGTTTTTTTCTACGATGAACTGTCGGTGTACTAGAGTAGGGGTACCCTAGTATCCCGAACTTCGTGCAGGGCGATTCAAAGACTTTCCAGCGGCAAGGCTTGCGGGTGACCGCCAAGGTCCTCCGTGGTTCCTTTGGAGCCATTCAAGAACAAAGTATTCAAGCCAAGGAGACAAGGCCCGGCAAGAGGAGCTTGCGGGAAGGCCAACCAAGGCATCTCAAGGAACTTGCGCGCGCGCCCACGCCCGGCAAGGCCGGCGGCGACAGAGCTTCGGCGCGACAAGACAACGACCACGGCAAAGGCGCTTGCCGCGACAAACTACCAATCTGTACCTGCGCTCCAGCACATCCACCAGCGTGTCATACAGGACCTTTCCAAGCGCAGCGTGGCAAGAATTTGTCAGGCGGCCGCGGAGCGCAGTGGAAAGCGGCGCGACAAGATTGCCATCGTGGCAAGCGGTGGCGCCCTGACGGTCCTGTTTGCCTTTGTTTGGGCGGCGTGAGCGGGCATTTAATGCCTTTGTCCCCTGCCGTCAGGGTTAGGTATGATACACTTTACAGGTAGCTGTACCAACCGCAATCCTTTTTCCATTTTTACCCTTGTCTACGTTGCCACCTATCGGAGACCCCTTGAGCATATAAAAGGAGGCCCATGCGCAACGTAGAGGGGGGTTCGAAAGGTTCGAAGGCAGAAAACACTCACGCTAGGTCTCGTTAGCAGCTGGTGTGTACTGTAGCACTCAACGCTCCCAAGCAAGGACTCAATATACTCAGACATGCAGCAGTAGGACTGTTATCTCTCCGGAGAGCTCCAAAGCTGGGTAAACTGCTCGTGTGCTTCGCCTCGATCTGCTCTTCATGCGATCTCCGCCCCCCGCCGAACCGAAAGGGGCTCGGTCCGCCGGTCCCATAGGTGTTCGTGGGTCAGATCAGCTTCCCCGACATCTTTGGCGCGCCAGGTAGGGGGCGTCGAGATTGTGTGAACCTAATCCGGCGTTCACACGAGCTAGATCTTCATCTTCTTCATCGACATGCCACCGAAGAAGAAGGCTTCGGCGGCAGCTGATCCGTCCACGTCGATCCCACCACCACCGGAGCAAATCGGTGGTGGGGTAGACGCCGGCGGAAGAACGGGCGTCGACGAGGGAGCCCACGGTGCTGCCAAGTCCAAGGACAAGGCTGCGCAGACCTCGGCGTCCGTACATGCACCGCGTCCATCTCAGGAGGCGCGGGGCCAACAGCGTCATGGTATTCACAGTACCATACGTTCGTTGGACCAAGATCGAGCTGGTGGATCTCGGGATGCTCAAGACCAGCATGCACGCCAACATGCCGCACGGAAGCGGGCACGGTCGCTGGGCGGGATCTGCTCCTTCTAACATAGTTAGAAGTCGAGCATATCCGCTCCTCGCATCGTTCGCCATCGCCGCCCACCACTCCAGCGAAGCTTTGGCGAGAGCTCAATCGCTCTGGATTACCCTCAACAGCCGACAAGGTCGATGAATGGAGGCCACCATTCAGAGTCTCATCGGCTTTGCCAACGGCGACACTCGCGGCAGCCGAGTGCGTCGCTGCCGCGGCAGGACTGCCGAGCACGAGCGGTGGCGGCGAAACGGCGGGGTGCAACCACCATGCACTCTCCACCTGAAGGCCAAGATCGCCAACTTGTCGGATCCACCTCGACAGCGACTCCACCGCATCCTCGGATCCACGAGCTCGTCGCGATCAGCGCCAAGTTCTTCACGAACGACAGCAAGAAGACGCTCGAACTCGCATCGAAGCGCCAAGAGAAGCGCCGTCAATCCGACCAGCGCTGGGCCCCTGTCGACATGCATGCGCCCGAGGAACGAGCGACTTGCCTTCACGCGTAGGTTGCCTGTGTTCACTCGTGAGCTGCGGCAAGTCCAGTAGCCCAGCATGAAGAATTTCAAACCAGACGTACCAGAGAAGTACGACGGCAAGACGCATCCGTCGGAGTTCCTCAGCATCTACACCATCGCGGTGCAAGCTGCCGGGGGGCGGGACGACAAGATCCTGGCCAACTACTTCCCGCTGGTGCTCAAGCCCAATGTCAGATCCTGGCTCATGCACTTGCCGGACAACTCCATATCCTCCTGGGCGGATCTGTGCCATCAGTTTGTCGGCGCCTTTACAGGCGGCCACAAGCCTCATGGCCAAGAGAGCGACCTTCATCTGCTCGCCCAGAAGGAAGGAGAGCCTCTGCGCAAGTACATTCAGAGATTCAGCCGTGTACATCACAACATCCCAGATGTCCACCCTGCCGCGGTAATCAGCGTGTTCCATCAGAATGTGCGAAACCACAGGATGCGGGAGGAGATGGCGATGTGCAAGATCAGGGACGTCAGTGAGCTATATGCCCTGGCCGACAAGTGTGCACGTGCTGAGGAAGGGAGGAGACTCCCCGGAGAGAATACAGAAGCAGGAGGATCTGATAGTGAGGAGGCCGCCCCCGGAAAGAAAAACCGGCGGCGGAACAACAGGAAGAAGAAAGGCAAAGATGTGCTAGTCGTTGAGCAGTCCGGCAACTGAGGTGGCGCCAAGAAAGCCAAAGCTGGTAGCTCCGGCAAGGAGATTGCCGCGGGCACCAACTACCAGGCTGTGGCGGTCACCGAGAAGCAGGACGGCTCCAACAAGCAGTACTGCAAGATCCACCGCACCAAGGGCCACGACCTCCAGAGCTGCAAGAAGGTCGAGCAGCTTGTCGAGTAGCAAAAGGCTGAATACGAGCGACGCGACAAGGAGAAGGCCCAGGAAGGTGCAGGAGGAGCCAAGCAAAAGCGCCCGGCGGGGAGGATGCGCAGCAAGGCCAAGCAGCGGTAAGGAGACAGACCTCCAGCGGCGCGACAAGGATGAAGAAGGCGACAACGATGAAGATATGGATGATGGCGAGACCGATGAGCAGGAGTTCGAGAAAGCCACGAGAGGTCCTGTGCGTTGTGGCGGTGCTTCTCGCATACTTCACACCGCCAGCTCAAGCGGTGGATGCGGGAAGTCAATGCGGCGGAACCATCCGTCGAGTCACGCAAGCCTCGAAATGGTCCAAGACGCCTATCATCTTTGATATTGAGGACCACCCCGATCGCGTAAGCTGCGGTCGGGTGCTTGCGATGTTGGTTTCACCAACTATCCGCAACCTCAAGGTCACTAAGATGCTAGTTGATGGCGGGGCGGCTTGAACCTGATCTCCTCGCGGTGCTCGAAACTCCAGATCCACGATGGCGAGCTCGAAGAGACCGGCACATTCAAGGAATCAATCCGAGAAGGAGCAAGCGAAGGAAAGATCACGTTACGGTAACATTTGGCAGCGAGTTGAACTTCGGGGTGAGAGGTCACTTTTGGCGTTCTTGACTTTCCATTGCCTTACAATGGGATACTTCGCCGACCGGCACTCGCGAAATTCATGGCAGCCTCTCACTACGCATACAACATGCTGAAGATGCCAGGCCCGATAAGTGTCATCTCCGTCCCTGGCGACAAGAAGGATGCTCTCATCTGCGCGGACAAGATCTACCGGGAAGCAGCAGCCGCAACAGATCGCAAGTCACTTGCCACTGAAGCTCCCGGGGCGAAGAAGAAGACCCAGTCCGGCAAGAGTTCTGATGCCCACTCCAGCAAGCGCACCTCTTCGGAGTGTTGCGCTACCATCGAGGACGCACCATCGAGCTCCACCGGCAAGTGTAAGAAGACGATGGCAGCTCCACCAGAGACCAAGAAGGTGTCTGCCAAGGAGGACGGCACTGGTGGTACCTTCACCATCGGTGCCACTCTCGACCCTAAATAGGAAGCGCGCTCGTTGCTTTCTGCGGGCGTAACGTCGGCGTGTTTGCGTGGCAACCGTCGACATCCCGGTGTACCAGAAAGTAATCGAGCACCATCTTGCCGTCTGTCCTCATCGCGCGACCGTCAAGCGTAAAGTCGAAGCGAGCGGTGGGCGCCAAGAATTCATCGCAGAAGAAATCAAGAAATTGGAAGCAGAGGCCTTGTCGGAGGTGCTCCATCCTCGTGGTTGGCCAATCCTGTAGTCATGCGCAAGGCAAGCGGAAATGGAGGCTTTGTATCGACTTTACCGATGTTAATAAAGCTTGTCCCAAAGACCCATTTCCCTTGCCGCGCATCGACCAGATTGTTGACTCCACGGCGGATGTGACTTGCTTTCATTTCTTGATGCATACTCAGATATCATCAGATCTTCATGGGAGAAGAGGATGAGGAGAAGACCGCATTCATCACCCCATGTGGCACATCTTTTGTTTCATACGGATGCCTTTCGGTTTAAAGAATGCTGGTTCAACATTTGCAAGAGTAGTTCATGGCGCTTTTGAGCCGCAAATACACGAAATGTGGAAGCCTACATGGATGACATAGTGGTCAAAAGCAAGGACAAAGCGACTCGATTCAAGATTTAGACGAAACCTTTGCAAATCTGCGCAAGATCAACCTCAAGCTTAACCCGAGAAGTGTGTGTTTGGAGTCCCCTCGGCAAGCTTCTCGGTTCTTCGTGTCTCAGCGGGAATTGAAGCCAATCCCGACAAGATCAAGGCCATTGAGCAGATTGAAGCACCAAAGCGCGTCAAGGATGTACGAAGACTTGCGGTTGCGTAGCTGCTCTCGGAGGTTTATCTCTAGGTCTGCTGAAGGCATCGCCATTTTCAAAATATTGAAAAAGGCAGGTCCAATGAAATGGACTCCGGAAGCGGAGGCTGCGCTGCAGGACTTAAAGAGATACCTGTCCTCCACTCCAACACTTGTCGCACCTAAGCCACAAGAGAAGTTGCTGCTATATATAGCGGCAACCAATCAAGTGGTTAGTGCTGCGTTAGTAGCGGAGAGGGAGGCGGATGATGAGCCAGCAACCACGGCAGATGCATCCAGCGACAAGCAAGGGACTTCACCGGCAAGCTCTGGTCCCGACAAAGATGGATCTGCGCAGGCGTGTGAGAAGATGCAGAAAAGAATGGTGCAGCGCCCAGTTTACTTTGTCAGTTCCCTTCTGCAGGGGGCTAGGTCAAGGTACTCTGGTGTGCAGAAATTGCTTTTCGGCCTTCTCATGGCCTCGAGAAAGCTGCGCCATTACTTCCAAGCACATGAGATCACAGTCGTCACTCGTTTTCCGCTGAAGAGGATACTGCAAAATCCAGAAGCAACAGGCAGGATTGTCGAGTGGGCCTTTGAACTATCAAGCTTTGGCCTCAAGTTTGAGAGCACTTCAACTATCCAAAGCGAGCATTGGCAGAGTTCATAGCAGAATGGGCGCCAACACAAGATGAAGAAATTCAGAAATGAGCATCCCGTCAAGGAAGCAAGCAAAGAGTGGCTGATGTACTTTGATGGTGCCTTCTCGCTGCAAAGGCGCCGATCTTGGCGTGCTACTTGTTGCACCCACGGAGAGCACCTCAAGCACGTAGTCGGATGCACTTTCCCAAGGAGCAAGCAACGAACAATACCGCAGAGTATGAAGGTTTGCTTGCGGTCTCGAGATCGCAGCAGACCTTGGGATCAAAAAGCTCATTGTCGGGGTGACTCACGCTTGTCGTCCACCAAGTGAACAAGAATTATCGAGTCCGTTGATGGAAGCTTACATTGATGAAGTGAGAAAGCTAGAAGAGCACTTTGACGGCCTCAGATGGAACATGTTCCAAGAGCTCGAACGACATTGCGATGGTTCGTCAAGTGCGCCGCGACTTAAGTTACACAATGGAACCAGGGATCTTTGTGATCAAGCTGACTCAACCGTCTGTAACGCCATCAACTGGACAGAACAAGAAGAGGAAGTTGATTTCGGTGACTATTTTCGGCAGAGCTCCCGAAGCCGCCGCCAAGAAGGTCCTCAAGATCAACACCAAGAGTCTTTGAGGAGCAGTCTGCTCCGACAAGCCCTAGGGTTTGTTCCGTTGAAGCGAGCGCTCCCGACAAGTTTTGCTCGGCAAGCTTGCGGGAACGTCAAGCTCGGCTGAGCCGCGAGTTCTCGCCGAGAAGCGGATGTTCCCGCAGCAGATGTGCCTTTAGTCCTTGTTGTCGAGCCGCAAGCTCCAGCACGGGCATAGCAGATTGTGCATTTCCTTCAGACAGGAGAACTTCCCGAAGAGCAAGAAGAAGCGGAAAGAGTAGCCCGGCAGTCAAGTATGTACCAGTTTGTCGACAACACACTGTACAGAAGAAGACTCAACGACGTGAAATTGAAGTGTATTCACCGGGAAGACGTACAAAAGTTGTTGGCAGAGATACATGGAGGCATATGTGGTCACCACATTGGCGCAAGAGCACTTGCCGGCAAAGCCTTCCAACAAGGTTTCTTTTGGCCGACAGCCCTCTAGGATGCAACTGCACAAGTAACCAAGTGTGAAGCGTGCCAGTTCCATTCCAAGCAGATACACCAGCCAGCTCAAGCTCTCGGACGATCCCTTTATCCTGGCCATTTTGGTGCAGGGGCTCGACATCCTCGGCCCCTTTCCCGAGCTGTCGGGGCTTTGAGTACTTATGCGTTGCAATCGACAAGTTCACAAAGTGGCGGAAGTTGAAGTAGTGAGGAAGGTGACAACACGGTCAGCAGATCAAGTTCTTGGTCGATTGTTTGCCGTTTGGGATCCCTAACAGGATCATCACCGACAACGGCACGCAATTCCTGAGCCGCACCTTCATGCGATCGTCCAAGATCTTGGCGCCAAGGTCCGCCGCTTATATTGCGCATCCGAGAAGTAACGGTCAAGCGGAGAGGGCGAATCTTTGAAGTCTGCGCGAGCTCAAGACTAGGACTTTCGACAGGCTGCACAAGTGCGGAAGAAGCTGGATTGATGAGCTGCGGTGGTTCTTTGGTCGATCGGGGCGACGCCAAATCGAGCCAGCGGCGGACACCTTCGCTCTAGTCTATGGAGCGAGGCAGTTCTCCCCACGGAACTTCGTATACGGGTCACCTCGAGTGCTCGCTTATGATGAGCTTGAGCAAGAGCAGTTGCGACAAGATGACGCTGCTCCTTGAGGAGGACCGTCTTGAGGGCTGCTTGTCTGAGCTGCTCGGTATCGACAAGCTTTGCACCGCTACCATAGCCGCAAAGTTAATTCCGAAGTCTCGAGGAAGGCGACCTTGTTCTTGGCGCGTTCAGTCCGCCAAGAATTCCAACAAGTTGGCCTTGAAGTGGGAAGGCCCTTATCGGGTGAAAGCGAGTCACTAGGCCTAGCGCTGTCCGCCTTGAGACCGAAGATGGCATTCCGGTGAGCAACTCTTGGAACATTGAGCATCTTCGTAAGTTTTACCCATAGGGCGCGGTTGCCGGAACCTGTTCCGGCAACCACCTTTTGTACAAGTCTTGCCGATGTTGCATGTAATCCTTTGTACAAAGCCGGGCGCAGACCCCGTGCATAAGTAAAGCTCATGTGCTCCGCACATCTTGTCAATTTCATGCTTTTTACTTTATTTTTGCATGCATTATCTGACATTTTGTGCAGCGCCTATCTCCGGTAAGCAATAACGAGCCACAAGGCTCCATATCTTTATTTTCTCTTCTTTCTCTTTCTCAAAGAAAGGAAAGTTCCCTCGCCCACAAGTTTGCCGGGGGGAAAGGAGAAGATAATGCTGTGGACCAAGCGTCGCTCGAGGAAGTTTCGCCTTACCGGGAAGCAAATGACAGAAAAGCTAAGTTGCTAAAGTTTGAGCAATCAGTTTTAAAATTTTTAAGTTATTCTCCTCGAACGACCGTACTTTGTATGGAAAACCTGTGCGCGGAGGAACCAACTCGTGGCTAGTTGCGCCCTTACTTTGTTTCGAGTCCGCTCAACAACTTAAGTGAGCTGCGACTAGTTGCGACAAGGTTTCTTGTCGGAAGCGGCACCGCCGCAGAACTCTTGACGTCCGCACTCAGCGCTTCATGACTAAGGTGCCTGCGCCGACAAGTTCCCTAAAAGCGTAGGGCAAAAACATACAAAGGAAGGAATCAAGTAAAGGAAATAACATAGCAATCACTACCCGTAATAGAGTTATATTACAAGATAGCTTGTCGCAGCTCTAATAGATTGTTCTCATAACATGACCAGCAGCGGCAAGAAAAAGAAAAAACGGGCGGCCTAATCTACGCGATCTCCATCAACCCTCTTGATCCCGCTCACCCTGTCCACGATGGGTGCGACAAGGGTCTTGAGCGCCTCCACATCAGCATCCGGCGGCAAGGACTTGAGGACGTTGGTGAGGTTGAGGCCTGGATTGCGGAAGGCCACCTTCATCGACACCTTTTGAAGAGCTCCAGCGCAGATCTGGCGCGACTCGTCGACCAGCTGCTTTGGGATCTCTTCGAAATCCTTGGAGGGCCGTCGCCCTCTTTGAAGAACAAGCTGAGCTTGGCGCTGGGTTGGAGGTGCTCATCGGAGGAATACCCAAGATCTTCCATCCCAGTGCGCCGGTTCCTGTCGATGGCTGCAGCAACATCCACGAGACCCTCGGTCCAGTGCTCCACATTCTCCCTAAAAGTGTTCTGGGCGGCGGCAGCACTCGCCAGCAACGCGTCGTCGGCCTTGATCTTCTCCTTCAAGGCCACCTCCTGCTCCCTGGCGCCGTCCAGCGTCTGAGTCAAGGTGGTCAGCTTCAACTCAAGATCTGCGTTGGAGTCCTTGGCGGCGCTGAGCTCCTTGCTCCTCTCGGCGAGACGGCCCTGCAGCTCGCCAAGAGTGTAGGCGACCTTCTCACGCTCATGCTTGAGTGCAGCAAGCTCCTCGCCGCTCTCCTTGAGATTGGCCTCCAGCTGCATCACCTTCGTCTCCAGCTCCTTCTTGGCGGCCTCGGCAGCTGCGGCAGCATCCTTTGCTTCCTTGAGAGCCCCGCCAAATGTTTGCTCGCATGCAAGATCCTCCTCGTGGCTGTCAAGGTTAACCTTCCGCTGCGCCCAACTCGCCTTCTGCTGAGACAGCTTCTCGGCAGCAAGCCGCTGTTGCTCTTCAACTTCAGCCTTCTCGAGGAGGAAGGCTTTGCGCTCCTCGGCGATTTGCTCCCGCTCCTTTGCCAGGGACCGGAGAGCTTCCTGGTTGAGGCCCCGGAGCTCCTCCGTGCGCTTCTCGATGTCTGCTCCCGCCTTCGCGACAAGCGCTTCTCGGGACACCAGTTTTGCTTGTCGGGCGCGGTAGAGCGACAACAGCTTCCGCAGCAACTGCTCCTCCTCAGGCTCGCCGCTGCTGCTGTCCGGCGCGTCGACCAGCGTCAACCCAGTGGAGGCGAGCAGCTCTTCATCAAAGGATTCTCCTTCGGCCGGCGCCCTGGAGCTAGACGCCCAGGGAAGCTTGATGAAGACGCCATCGCCGGCCTTCAAATAGGCGCCGGGCTGGGGCTCTTCGGAGCCTGGCGCTGCAGCAGCGGCAGAGGGATCGGCGGTCGGCGTAGCGCCTGACGCTCCTGCGGCCTCAGGGCCGTCAGTGCGATCACCGGAACCCTCGCCAGCTTCTGCGGCAGCAGCCTTGGCGGCCTCTTCGCCGGCGGGATCATCAGCGTCGGCTTCCTCTTTGGTGACAGCGGCGTCGTCCTCCTCGCCGGCGACCTCGGTCTCCATCGGCTCTGTGACAGATGGATCTGACGACCGGAAAGGAAAGAAAAGTCAAGCAAATATTCAAAAAGAAAATCAGAAGAAGAAGAACCCAAGGGAAGTTTTCAAGCAAGAGGATTACCTGTACTAGGATCTGCGGCCGTGGTCTCAACCACGGAGGGTCGTTGGTGCTATCCCTTGCGGAGAACCATCCCTTGCGGAGAAGTCTCCTTGCCGGGCGGCTCCCTTGCGGGGAATCCTCCTTGGCGGTGTAGTCAAGCAGATGGCATGTCGAGGCGGCTTGGGGCACTCTGGTGGGGCTGCTTTGCTCCTACACAAACCAACGATCGAGATATCAGCAAAGAAAGAGCACCCATGCACGCCTAACAGCAGGAAGTAAACCATATACTTACTGCTGGGGGCTGCGCTGGGGCTGCTTTGAGGAAGGGTTGCGGGTCCGGCAAGGTGGTCCGGACACGCCTCCTGTTGCCGAGGTGGGTTCGTCCTCGATGACAATCACGGGACCTTGGCTCTCTTGACGCTCTGGGGCGGCGTCACGAAAAGGAATGGGTTGAGTGAAGCAAATCAGATACAAGACAAAGCAACAAATCGAAGAACTACAAGTCTGACAAGGAATCTTACTCTTCCTCTTCCTCGTCGGAGCTGGCGCGGAGAGATCAAGTCTGGCTCGCCTCCGGGCGACGAGGCGGAGGAGTGGGTTCCCTTGGCCGCTTGGCGGGAAGCGAAGCGGTGGTGCAGGAGGGCCCGCTCCGGTTGCCGCAGCGGCGTGAGGTGCTCCCAGCAGCAGTGCTTGCCGCGGTGGAAGCGCGTCGCTTGTGTGCGGCGGCTGTTGGCCCATCTGCCGCCGCTTCGTCCCGGCCTTGCGGAGACGCCTTCTTGGTGGAGCTGGGGGCTCCGCTCGCGGCAAGCTGTCTGAAGGTGGGGAGGAGGCGCCCTCGGCGGGCTCGCTCGACTCAGCTTCAGGCTCGGCAAGCTCCTCCTCGCCGGCAAGCTCCCCTCGCTCGACAAGGCTTGCCGCCTCTGCTGCCTCTGCCTCCTCCACGGTGAATCCGAACTTCGCCCTTGACGGTGGCTCTGCCGCCTCTTCCGGCTGGTGGCGTCTCGCTGCATCTCATCATTGGTGGTGTCGCGGGTGAGGCTCTTACATTCATCGGGCGGACGGCACTTCTACCAGGCCGTCAAAGAACTCCGCGACGGCGTCATCTGCAGGCTCTTGCCAAGTTGGGACAATTCCATGTGAGTCGCTGGCAAGTATCATCATTACTGCGGATGCGGTCGGCGAGGAATTGTTGCCTGCGGGACGACACCCTCGGCAAACTGAACATTTCGGGATGATCGGGATCGGGCTTGAACAGTTCCAAGAGCATCGCGTCCAGTTCCAAACGGTGAAGTTGAAGTTGAGGCCAGGCGCAGCCTCATGATATCCGCCGCATTCGGAACTCCCGGCGGGTCTCCTCCTCTCTGCGAGAAGCGTCGGCGGCGAAGAAAGTCTGCGCTAGCGGTGCCTACGGTGAGCCCGGCAAGCCCGAGGCGCAGGATTGAGTGGCGGCAATCTTCAACCTAGCATCTTACGAGGCCACGTTGCTCCAATCGTTGCTGCGCACTATTGGGGTTTGGTATTTGGCGGTAAATGGCTGCGGTTCTCCTCGACAATCCAGCACCAGTCGCCCTCCATTCCTCCCACTTGCTGCGGAGCTCTCCTCCAGATAAGCTTCCTTCTTGCCAATCCTCGAGATCCAGCGATTCCTCCGGCAAGAGGCTCCCTCTCTCAACTCGGGGCATAAAGAAGTGGCGGAAAAGAGCTACGTTTGGATAGACTCGACAAAGTTTTCACAGAGATGTGCGAAAACTGCCATGGTCGAGAACAGCATTGGGGTGAAGTCAAGGAGGCGGAACCGTAGGTGTTCATGATATCCTGAAAAAATTCAGAGAAAGGCGGGCGAGCCCGCAGAGAAGAACTGCTTGAAGAAAGGGTACCCATTCGGAGCCAGTTCAGCGGTAGCTGGGAGTACCTTCGTCTTGCGGATGCGCTCGCGTCTCCGTCGACGAAGAGGTAGTAGTACTCCCTCAGATCCCAGCGGCGAGCTGAGGGAAGATTGCCGCTCCTTCGCGGCGCCGCGAGCGCTGCGCCTCGGCCGACTTCACGGCCTTCCCTTGTCGACTTTGAACCATGGCGGAGGTGGTGGGGAGATCGGCGGCGTTGGTGATCTTTGGTGGCGATGGGGGCGGGCGCTGCTCTCTTGACCTTGGGAAGAAGGGGGAGCAGCGGAGGTTTTCGAATTGGACAACAACTAGCGAGATGGGCGAACTGCCCTGTTTCCCGCTTATAAAGAGGGAGGGGCAGGCGTTCCGTCTTTCGAATAAAGAAACCACCACGATCTCTCCCACGGCGCCGCATTCGACGCGTGCCGTTCGTGGAGGGCGTGGTGGGTCCGGAGTGAGTTACGGCGTAACCCAGGCCGCGCGTGCCCGTGCCCTGTTTTGGGCCTGGCCCAACAGCGCTCTGCACCATGTGTGGCCCAGGCCCGGGGGGCTCCTGTCGGTGTACTAGAGTAGGGGTACTGTAACACCCCGGACGTAACTTTCCATATTTGTAACTCCAACTCTTGCCATTTTCGGCATTGTGATATGATATTCCCTCCGTGGTTGGGTTCTTGTCTTTCGTTTTTTTGCATTTTGTCCATGTCATGCATTTTATATCATGTCATCATGTGCATCGCATTTGCATACGTGTTCGTCTCTTGATTCCGAGCATTTTTCCCGTTGTCCGTTTTGCAATCCGGCACTCCTATCTCCCCCGGCGTCCCCTTTTACGTTTTTCCGTGAGCGGGTACTAAACCTTCTCGGAATGGACCGAGGTTTGTCAAGTGGACTTGGTATACCACCGGTAGACCACCGGTCAAGTTTCGGGTCATTTGGAGCTCGTTTGGTACTCCAACGATTAACCGCACTCTCGCAAAGGCCTCTTTTGAGTTGCAGCCCAACACCCCTTCAAAATAGTCCGATAACCCATCTAAGTCACTTCCATGCTCTCCGTCGTTCAATCACGATCGTGTGGGCAAAAACTACACCTCATTTGGACTCTCCTAGCTCCCTCTATGCCTATTTAAACACCTCCCCCGTCCAAATCCGGGTCCAACCCTAGCCTTCCCCTACCTCGCGCCCGGACGAAACTCCCGCGCCGTCCGGACACGTCCGCCCACCGCGCTGCCGCCGCAGAAGCGAATCAGCGCGCCACCTGTCCCGCCGCCGCGCGCATGGGCCCATGAGACCCACGGCAGCCCTCCCGCGCGCCATCGGGCGCGCGCCGGCCCCAGGCCCATCCTCCGCCCGCACGGCCGGCTCCCGCCACCGCCGGACCTTGCGGTCGGCCCGTCGCCCGCCGCGCGCTTCGCCGCCTCCCGCGGCGCCCGGCCGGCCACCGACTCGCCGGCGCCCCGCCCTCGTCGCCGGCCCGCCTCCTCTCCCTCGTCGGCCGCGCCCCTCGCTGCGCCATCGGTGCCCTCGCCGGACCGGCCACCCGGAGGAGCGCGCGCCGCCGCCGCCCTCGATCGGATCCGGCCCGATCCCGATCTATCTCCCGTTGACTTCTTCCCCCCCTCTATTTTCATCTAAGTTTTATTCCGTTGATTATTTCGTGGCATTTTCAACGCATCATAACTCTGTCATCGTTGCTCCATTTTGCGCGTGTAATATGTCAAAATGTTCATCTCGAAGAGTAGATCATTTCATCTCATTGCATCATTTTCATTTGAGCTCATCTTGATGCCCGAAATGCTGTTGGAAGAAGGCTATGTGATGTTAGTTTCTGTTTCTTAACAGAACATGCACTTTTGTTATTTTTGCTATGATTGATGTGTGCACCCTATGAATTTGAGTCCTACATGTGTTTTATAATATGCCATGCCATCTTTCCAGGGGTGTATGCCATGTTTTTTTGTGATCTATGTGGTGACTAGCACAAGCATGCAAAGTAGGTGTCCTGATGTTGCTGTTTTCAGCTCTGTTTTGCTGATATTTTGATCCCATGTTAACTTGATGCTACCAAGATATCCATGCATATTTTGAGATACTTCAGTAAGGATGTTTTGTTCTACATGTCTTGATCTATCCATCCATGCCCTTGTTGGCAATTATGGAGTGCCATAGCTCGAGTCAATTGAGCTCTACTTTTGCTATCAAATGTTTCCTGGCAGATTGTTTACATGTTATTCAATTTTGCCAAGGTTGTTGTGGTTGATCCGTATATGCTATGATGTTGTTCTTGCCATGTATATCTTCTATGCCATGTATTCTTGATGTATAAATGCTTAGTTTATCATGAAAGTCTCTGTAGTGAGTGCATCGAGCTCTTAAACATGCCTACATGTTATCAGTTTTTGACATGCCATGTTGCTGAATCTGTTAACGAGACTTGCCATTTTGACGTGGGTGTTACTATATTTTCTGATCCTTTTTGGCTTATGGTCATTAAGGGACTTTTGTTCTATGCTTTGAGTAGATTCATGCCATGCCTTGTTTTGCTATTATAAGTTCCTGTAGCATGTAGTTTTCTTGCTCTGAACATTGCTACCTGATGCTGTTTTTACCATATCCAGCCTGATATTTTGTGCACTTTTGCCATGCTTGTTTGAACCTGTTATGATGTGATTTAGCCGTAGCTCAGTGTTCATCTTTTGTCAAGCATCTTGAGTAGATCACTGCCATATACTTTGTTGGTACGTTTGGGTGCAGTAGCTTAATTTCTTGTTGCTTGCTAAGTGGCATCATGCTGTTAATGGCAGATTTGTGCCATTCTTGTTTTGCTTGTCATTTGCAAACCGTGCATCCTATTCGGTGATCTTTATATCGATTTCAACGAAATCATCTCATCTTTCAGTGGCATACTTGGTTTGCCAAGTTGATGCCTGGTTCATCATTTTCCTTCGGAGCGCGCATCGCATTGCATATCACATCCGCATATCATGCCATATATTGCATCATGTTGATTGTGCATTGCACCGTGATTTATTGTGGTTCCTTTGTTTGTGTTCTTGTTTTGGGTAGAGCCGGAGGCGAGTGCGTGAATGAGGAACCTGTTGAGAACGCTTACGAGGATCAAGCTTTCGACAACTCTCGAGAACATTGCGAGCAAGATGACCATACCCTCGAAATCACTTCTATCTTTGCTATGCTAGATGCTCGCTCTTTTGCTATGCCTATGCTGCGATGCCTACCACTTGCTATATCATGCCACCCATATTGCCATGTCAGCCCTAACCATCCTTTCCTAGCAAACCGTTGATTGGCTATGTTACCGCTTTGCTCAGCCCTCTTATAGCGTTGCTAGTTGCGGTGAAGCTGAAGTTTGTTCCTTGTTGGAACATGGAGATGTTGTTCCTTTTGGAACATGTTTACTTGTTGGGGATATCACAATATATATCTGCTATAATTAATGCATCTATATACTTGGTAAAGGGTGGAAGGCTCGGCCTTATGCCTGGTGTTTTGTTCCTCTTGCCACCCTAGTTTCCGTCATACCGGTGTTATGTTCCTTGATTTAGCGTTCCTTACGGTTGGGTGATTTATGGGACCCCTTGACAGTTCGCTTTGAATAAGACTCGTCCAGCAAGGCCCAACTTTGGTTTTACAATTTGCCACCTAAACCTTTTCCCCGGGTTTTCGCGAGCCGAGGGTCATCTTTATTTTAACTCCCCGGACCAGTGCTCCTTGAGTCTGGCCCGAACTAGAGCCCTGTGCAGCGCCCCCTCAAGGAAACTTGAGGTCTGGTTTTAGTTGTATGGACTGCTCATCCGGATGTGCCCTGAGAACGAGATATGTGCAGCTCCTATCGGGATTTGTCGGCACAATCGGGCGGCTTTGCTGGTCTTGTTTTATTGCTGTCGAAATGTCTTGTAGTCCGGGATTCCGAGATTGATCGGGTCTTCCCGGTAGAAGGAATATCCTTCGTTGACCGTGAGAGCTTATAATGGGCTAAGTTGGGACACCCCTGCAGGGTATTATCTTTCGAAAGCCGTGCCCGCGGTTATGAGGCAGATGGGAATTTGTTAATGTCCGGTTGTAGAAAACCCGAAGTTGACCTCAAATAAAATACACATCAAGCACGTGTGTTACCGTGATGGTCTCTTCTCGGCGGAGTCCGGGAAGTGAACACGGTGTTGGAGTTATGTCTGACGTAAGTAGTTCAGGATCACTTCTTGATCGCTACTAGCTTCACGACCGTGCTTTGCTTCTCTTCTCGCTCTCTTTTGCGATGTAGCCACCATATATGCTAGTCTCTTGCTGCAGCTCCACCTTACAACTCTGTCCTTCCTATAAGCTTAAATAGTCTTGATCTCGCGGGTGTGAGATTGCTGAGTCCCCGTGACTCACAGATTCTACCAAAACAGTTGCAGGTGCCGGCGATGCGGTCAGGTGTGCGCAACCGAGCTCAAGTGGGAGTTCGACGAGGGCGTGGTCGTTACTATGTGTCTTTTCCTGATGATCAGTAGTGGTGCCCAGTTGGGACGATCGGGGATCTGTGTAGCATTTGGGGTATCTTCTTTTATTTTGGTTCCGTAGTCGGACCTTGAGTGTACTCTGAATGATGGATGTTTATATATGTATTGTGTGAAGTGGCGACTGTAAGCCAACTATGTATCTATTTTTCCCTTATGTATTACATGGGTTGTGTGAAGATTACCTCACTTGCGACATTGCTTTCAATGCGGTTATGCCTCTAAGTCGTGCCTCGACACGTGGGAGATATAGCCGCATCGAGGGCGTTACAAGTTTGGACGGGGGAGGTGTTTAAATAGGCATAGAGGGAGCTAGGAGAGTCCAAATGAGGTGTAGTTTTCGATTGATCGGGTCTTCCCGGTAGAAGGAATATCCTTCGTTGACCGTGAGAGCTTATAATGGGCTAAGTTGGGACACCCCTGCAGGGTATTATCTTTCGAAAGCCGTGCCCGCGGTTATGAGGCAGATGGGAATTTGTTAATGTCCGGTTGTAGAAAACCCGAAGTTGACCTCAAATAAAATACACATCAGCCGCGTGTGTTACCGTGATGGTCTCTTCTCGGCGGAGTCCGGGAAGTGAACACGGTGTTGGAGTTATGTCTGACGTAAGTAGTTCAGGATCAGTTCTTGATCGCTACTAGCTTCACGACCGTGCTTTGCTTCTCTTCTCGCTCTCTTTTGCGATGTAGCCACCATATATGCTAGTCGCTTGCTGCAGCTCCACCTTACAACTCTGTCCTTCCTATAAGCTTAAATAGTCTTGATCTCATGGTGTGAGATTGCTGAGTCCCTGTGACTCACAGATTCTACCAAAACAGTTGCAGTGCAAGCGATGCGGTCAGGTGGCATAACCGAGCTCAAGTGGGAGCTCGACGAGGAACGTGGTCGTTACTATGTGTCTTTTCCTGATGATCAGTAGTGGTGCCCAGTTGGGACGATCGGGGATCTATGTAGCATTTGGGGTATCTTCTTTTATTTTGGTTCCGTAGTCGGACCTTGAGTGTACTCTGAATGATGGATGTTTATATATGTATTGTGTGAAGTGGCGACTGTAAGCCAACTATGTATCTATTTTTCCCTTATGTATTACATGGGTTGTGTGAAGATTACCTCACTTGCGACATTGCTTTCAATGCGGTTATGCCTCTAAGTCGTGCCTCGACACGTGGGAGATATAGCCGCATCGAGGGCGTTACAGGTACCCTAGTATCCCGAACTCGTGCACGGGCAGTTGCAGCACCCCGCGGCAAGGCTTGCCGGGTGACCGCCAAGGTCCTCCGTGGTTCCTTTGGAGCCATTCAAGAACAAAGTATTCAAGCCAAGGAGACAAGGCCCGGCAAGAGGAGCTTGCGGGAAGGATAACAAGGCATCTCAAGGAACTTGCCGCGACGCGCCACGTCCGGCAAGGCCCGCGGCGACGAGCTTCCGGACGCGACAAAGAAACGACATGGCAAGGCACTTGCCGCGCAAACTACCAATCTGTACTGCGCTCCAGCACATCCACTAACGTGTCATACAGGACCTTTCCAAGCGCAGCGTGGCAAGAGGCTGTCTTGACCCGGTGAGAGCTGTGGCAGCGGCGCCGACAAGATTGCCATCGTGGCAGCGGTGGCGCCCGACGGTCCCTGTTTGCCTTGTTTGGGCGGCGTGAGCGGGCATTTAATGCCTTTGTCCCTGCCGTCGAGGGTTAGGTATGATACTTTATGCAGGTAGCTGTACCAACCGCAATCCTTTTTCCATTTTTACCCTTGTCTACGTTGCCACCTGTCGGAGACCCCTTGAGCATATAAAAGGAGGCCCATGCGCAACGTAGAGGGGGGTTCGAAAGGTTCGAAGGCAGAAAACACTCACGCTAGGTCTCGTTAGCAGCTGGTGTGTACTGTAGCACTCAGCGCTCCCAAGCAAGGACTCAATATACTCAGACATGCAGCAGTAGGAGTGTTATCTCTCCGGAGAGCTCCGAAGCTGGGTAAACTGCTCATGTGCTTCATCTCGATCTGCTCTTCGTGCGATCTCTGCCCCCCGCCGAACCGAAAGGGGCTCGGCCCGCTGGTCCCATAGGTGTTCGTGGGTCAGATCAGCTTCCCCGACATGAACATACAACCTGCAAATCACTGTGTTCAAATTTGGCACTTTTCTGGGTTCATTTGCCATATTTAGGGGATAATGTACATTTCCTAGGCATTAATGCGCATAATTCAAGTTCAAACAATTGATGCATGAAAGGGTCCACAAGAACGGCCTAGAAAACCATGCTCGTGCCATTTAGTAAATTCTCATGCCTTTTACAAGGAATGGACAGATATTTCGATGAAATGTGTGGCAATAGTCAACCACAAATGTTTGTTTGTTGGGTTTTCAACTATAGAAAAATGAAATAAATGCTTAAAAAACATGACGCCCGACATGGTGCCATGGTATGACCTCACCATGCCCTGGTAAAAATTTGAGAAGGTTTGGCTTATGTTGTCATGCACGCCCTTCATAAATCGAACCATCACTGAGGAAGTTCCTTGCTTTCGAAAGGGAAATCCTCAAGATTGAAGGGGAATCCAAATTTTCTTTGTTCTTTGCCCTGTAGTTTTTTCTACGACGACCATACACCCTGCAAAGCACCGTGTTCAAATTTTGTATTTTTTCGGGCTCATTTACCATATTTAGGGTACCATGTGCATTTTCTAGGCATTTAGCGCATATAAATCCAATCCAGCTACTGGCGCACGGGTGTGATGTGAGGGACGTGGATTGTCGTTCGATCGCGGTGCATCCAACGGTGCACACGTGCGATCGCTGGGGTTCTGGCCAATCATAACGCAACACACAATAGGCTCAGCGCACATAGTTTCCGGAAGCAAAGGAGATGAACCGTGTGCGATAATGAACGAGCAAAATTGTAAGGGAAGCCAAATTTCTGTTGTTGTTTATGGTTGAGCTCTTGAATACCACCGCACTGTACGGCTGCCCGGCCCCTCCGTCCCAGAGCTCTCTTCAGGCGTCGTCCGTGGCACCGCGACGCACAGTAATTGGTAAGGAAGTGATGGCTTACCACCGCGCCGCGTTCCTCGCCGCCCGCGACCGCACACATGGTAAGGAAGCGATGGAATCTCACCGCACCGAGTTCATCGCCGCCGGTGGCCAGACAGTTACATGGGCGGACTTTGAGGCTGCCATAGCCAAATGGGTGGTGGATCTAGAGGCGGCCAAAGCCGAACAGAAGGAGCGGAAAAGGTAGAAAGCAGTCAAGAAAAGAGAGTCCCGTCGCCGCAAGAAAAAAGAGGCCGCACGCCATGGTGAGGAGAGCTTGGCGGAGATCGAAGCACGGTGGGCTGCCGCCTACAAGGCCTGGAAGGAGAACACCGACGTCTGGCCAGAATGCCCTCATGGCAGCATGTGAGAAGTAGTTTAAGTTTGTAGTATTAGAGCAAATTACCAGTAGTACTTTAAGTTTGTAGTATTAACGTACAATGTCGGTAAGAGCATCCTTTGAGGGCTTTGAGCGTTGATTGGCATGTGTGCCCGTGTGCGTTTTTTTGCATTAATCATTAGAAGATCACAAAACAGACGGTTTCTATGCCGTACCCGTCTGCGTTTTTTGCGTTAATGACCCATAAGTCAGTTACCTGTGCAATATTTCCTAATAAACCAGGTGTACCATTGACCGAAAAAAATCAAGTACACATGTACATTTTTTTGGAGACGGGATCTTCCAACTTTCTTGTTTCTCGCACATGAGTATTTCTGGCGCTTAAATCGTGTTGTGTGTTTCCCCGCCCAAGTTTCAAGTTTTGCACGAAATTTTCATTATCGTTGCGATTTCAGAATTTATTCCTCCAACCACATCCCCTTCCCCTCAGTATCCCCCCCCCCCGCCCTCCCTCACGCCTCCCCCTACCGGCATCTCAAACTGCCGCCGCCACAACCACAACTTCAACCACATCTACGTTCTGCTCGGATCCAGTCAGGTAACCCACCGATCTCTATCACGTCCCCGGCCTGATTGCTTAAATGGCGCCTGCGAAACATCCTCATGCCTCCAAATCCCCCCCGCCAGGAGCTGATGGTGGTCCATGGCACGGTGGCCGCTGTGCGTGTTGACCCGGAGGAACACCTCGCCTCCGCCTCCGCTGCCGACATGGTGCAGGCTCTGGCCCAGATGAAGTCCCCCTGTGACTACCCCCCAAGACTTAACAGGTAAGATCTGACCAGCTAAATCTTACCAATACCACTTGCAACGACTATGATTTGTACGGTTGATGTATTAAGCATGTTCGTGCCTTGTTTATTTCAGTACTACACACTGTGTGATGTTCAAATATTACCGTGTCCAGCTCAATTTCACCAATACCAGCAACAAACTTACAATACATGACTCAGGATATCACTAGAGATGCTGCCCATTTGCTATTTTTAGTGGATGCTAACCCTGTTGCACTTAACATGTCTGTCCATGTACTTACGCAGGGTCATAACGGTCAATGCTTTTGTTTGCCGTCGAGGTGGGCTGCATCCCATGTCTTACAGTATTTCACATAATTTGTGCAATTGCAGTTTAACTTCTACCCATTTACTGGTTGCCTATAGGTACACATGTCAGTGGCACTGATCCACACTTCGACCCGGAGGAACAGCTCGCCTCCGCCGTCGCTGACTTTGGGCGAGCTCTGGCCAAGATGAAGTGCCCCAACAACTTCCTCTTAGGACTTACCAAGTATGTACTCACTAGTTCAATCTTACCAATACCAGTTACAATTAATGGCTATGTTCTGTACGGTCGATGTATTAAGCATGTTCTAGTAAACATGCCTAACACGTTTGAGCTACTTTCCCTACCTTTTTATAGACATCTGGGCCATTCTCTGCTCTGGCAGCACCTGCCTTGTGATGTTTAACTATGCCAATTGCATTTTTATCAGTACCAGTTTCAATGTCTATTAAGCCTGTTGCAATTAACAGTTGAATCCATTTTTAAACAGTTGCATTTCAATGGCTACAAACTTACAAAACATGACTTAGGATGTTGTTAAGGCTATTGCAATTAACAGTTGTATCCATTTTTTAATCTGTCCATTTGCTACCATGCTACTCTCCACAATGAAGATATACTAGAGATGCTGCCCCATTTGCTATTTTTGGTGGATGCTAACCCTGTTGTACTTAACATGCTTTTCCATGTACTTACGCAGGGTCATAACGGCCAATGCTGTTGTTTGCCGTGAAGGTTAGCTGCATCTCATGTCTTACAGTATTTCACATCATTTGTGCAATTGTAGTTTAACTTCTACCATTTACTGATTGCCTGTAGGTACACATGTCAGTGGCACTGATCCACGCTTCGACCCAGAGGAATAGCTCGCCTCTGCCGGCGCTGACTTTGGGCGGGCTCTGGCCAAGATGAAGTGCCCCAGCAACTACCTGTCAGGACTTACCAAGTATGTACCCACCATTTCAATCTTACCAATACCAATTGCACTTAATGGCTATGTTTTGTACGTTCGATGTATTAAGCATGTTGTAGTAAACATGCCTAACACGTTTGAGCTATTTTCCTTACCTTTTTATAGACAACTGGGCCATTATCTGCTATGGCAGCACCTGCCCTGTGATGTTTAACTCTGCCAATTGCATTTTTATCAGTACCAGTTTCAATGGCCATTAAGCCTGTTGCAATTAACAATTGTATCCATTTTTAAAGAGTTGTATTTCAATGGCTACAAAGTTACAAAACATGAATTAGGATGTTGTTAAGTCTGTTGCAATTAACAGTTGTATCCATTTTTAATCCGTCCCTTTGCTACCGTGCTACTCATTCGAAATGAAGATATCACTAGATATGCTGCCGTTTTGTTACCATTTGCTATTTTTGGTGGATGTTAACCCTGTTGTAGTTAACATTGGCTTTCCATGTACTTACACAGGGCTACAATGGGCGATGTTGTTGTTTGCCGTCGAGGTTAGCTGCATCCCATGTCTTATACACCATCTATTCCTAAATATAAGTATTTTTAGAGATTCCAATATAGACTACATAAGGAGCAAAATGAGTGAATCTAGATTCTAATCTAAACTATATCTATAATTCTATATACATCCGTATGTAGTTCATATTGAAATCTCAGAAAAGTAAATTACTTGTACTTAGGAACATACGTAGTTGTATTTTACATCATTTGAGCAATCTCAGTTTAGCTTCTAACATTTACTGGTTGCTTGTAGGTACATATATGAGGGATACTGATCCACGCTTCGATCCCTTTTGCGTATGGGGCAATGAGATATTCATGAACAAGCGTCAAGTGAGGAAACTAAGAAAGATTGTTAGGCGAAAGAAACGGGTGATTGGAATTAAGCTCTTTATTTACACTTTGTCGGAGACAACACTGAACTTTAGGATGGTAAGTAATGTGTTGCCTTTTCCCCCCTGCCCACAACAAGTTACTCTATTAGACCTCAATATCTGTTTTTTCTCTCTTTTCAGTGGTTTCCGAAGCTATTTACTGTTGATTACCTTGCAAACTACATGACCGGAGTGGAGGCAACTAAAGTTAAAGTATATAATTCATGCTACCATGATAATGCACTAGAAGTCTTCCTGAAGGCGGTGAAGGATGGGCGGGTGATCGTCACAAGGGGTTGGACAAAAGTGGTTCCTGCCTATGGCATGCAGGAAGGCACATTATGGGAATTCTGCTTCTTCAACACCGTCGGCAATCAAAATGATTTACACTTGTCTCTTCACCTTTACCGCCTTTAAATACTGTGGTTCATCATAGTTAAGTGCTGCCTAATCCTGTAATTACTGAACATAATGTACTGGCAGCTTTATTTATGGATTCGTTGTTGAACCATTGTGCTGAGAATTTGAATTGCATGTTTCGTATTTAAAAATTTCCAATTAGAATAATAAATTACAGGAAAAAATAAAAAGAGAACAGACATTCATTGAACTTTGCAAACGATTATGGCAGTAAAAGTGCTTGTGATGGATAGCCCAATGCGACACAGTTTTCTACATCAAATCGTGTGTGATGTAGTTAATGAAAGAAAACAGTTAACCAAGGAGAGCGTGTGTGATAGTTACACCTTTCACACACGAGCGTATACATAAAACCGTGTGGGATGTACATCCGAATGGAAAGCGTTTTCCTGGATTGTTGTGTGGGATGTACATAAGAACGAAGCGTATTCCTTGGATTGACTGTGTGTGATATACATACGAACGGAAATGATTTTCTGGGATTCACCGTGTGGGATGTACATACCTACGGAAATGATTTTCTCAGATTACCGTGTGGGATGTACATACCTATAGAAATGATTTTCTCGGATTACCATGTGGGATGTACATACCTACGGAAATGATTCGGGTTCGATGCCTCGCCCGATCGCACACGGCCCCAACCTGGGTCCCAGGAGGGCCTATCCCCGACGGTTTATGGGTCATGTGGGAAGGACACCCTATCGCACACACTCACTTGGCGACGGTTCCAAATGCCGTAGCGGAAAGGGGTTAAAAACCGTTTGTTTAGGACCGACGCGCACCAGTGTTAAATAGGGCACCGTCTAAATCTATCGAGACGACACCGTATGAACTTTGGTTTGGCAAGAAACCTAAGCTGTGGTTTCTTAAAGTTTGGGGATGTGAAACTTATGTTAAAAGGCTTCAGCCTGATAAGCTCGAACCCAAATCAGAGAAGTGCGTCTTCATAGGGTACCCTAAAGAAACTATTGGTACACCTTCTACAACAGATCCGAAGGCAAGATTTTTGTTGCTAAGAATGGGTCATTTCTAGAGAAGGAATTTCTCTCGAAAGAAGTGAGTGGGACGAAAGTAGAACTTGATGAGGTAATTGTACCTTCTCTCGAATTGGAAAGTGGCACATCAGAGAAAACCATTCCCGTGATGCCTACACCAAATAGAGAGGAAGCTAATGATGATGACCAGGAAACTTCAGATCAAGTTACTACTAAACTTCGCAGGTGAACTAGAACACGTTCCACACCAGAGTGGTATGGTAGTCCTGTCTTGGAAGTCATGTTATTAGACAATGGCGAACCTATGAACTATGAAGAAGCTGCGATGAGCCCAGATTCCGACAAATGGCTTAAGGCTATGAAATCTGAGATAGGATTCATGTATGAGAACAAAGTGTGGACTTTGGTGGACTTGCCCGATGATCGGCAAGCCATTGAGAATAAATGGTTCTTCAGGAAGAAGATAGACGCTGATGGTAATATCACTGTCTACAAAGCTCGACTTGTCGCAAAAGGTTTTCGACAAGTTCAAGGGGTTGACTACGATGAGACTTTCTCACCTATAGCGATGCTTAAGTCTATCTGTATCATGTTAGCAATTGCCACATTTTATGGTTATGAAATCTGGCAAATGGACGTCAAAACTAAATTCCTTAACGGATTTCTTAAAGAAGAGTTTTATATGATGCAACCAGAAGGTTTTGTTGATCCTAAAGGCGTTAACAAAGTGTGCAAGCTCCAGCGATCCATTTATGGACTGGTGCAAGCATATCGGAGTTGGAACATATGCTTTGACGATGTGATCAAAAGATATGGTTTTATACAGACTTTTGGTGAAGCCTGTATTTACAAGAAAGTGAGTTGGAGCTGTGTAGCGTTTCTGGTGTTATATGTGGATGACATATTACTGATTGGAAATGATATATAATTTCTAGATAGCATAAAAGGATACTCGAATAAGAATTTTTCAATGAAAGACCTCGGTGAAGCTGCTTATATATTGGGCATCAAGATCTATAGGGATAGATCACGACGCTTAATAGGACTTTCACAAAGCACATACCTTGACAAAGTTCTGTAGAAGTTCAAAGTGGACCAGTCAAAGAAAGGGTTCTTGCTTGTGTTGCAAGGTGTGAAATTGAGTCAGACTCAAAGTCCGACCACGGCAGAAGATAGAGAGAAAATGAAAGTCATTCCCTATGCCTCAGCCATAGGTTCTATTATGTATGCCATGCTATGTACCAGACCTGTTGTGTGCCTTGCCATAAGTTTGGCAGGGATTTACCAAAGTAATCCAGGAGTGGATCACTAGACAACGGTCAAGAATATCCTGAAGTACCTGAAAAGGACCAAGGATGTGTTTCTCATTTATGGAGGTGACGAAGAGCTCGTCGTAAAGGGTTATGTCGATGCTAGCTTCGATACAGATCCAGATGACTCTAAGTCACAAACTGGCTATGTATTTATATTGAATGGCGGAGCTATCAGTTGGTGTAGTTCCAAGCAGAGCGTCAAGGCGGGATCTACATGTGAAGCGGAGTACATAGCTGCTCCAGAAGCAGCGCATGAAGGAGTCTGGATGAAGGAGTTCATATCCAATCTGGGTGTAATACCCAGTGCATCGGGTCCAATGACAATCTTTTGTGACAACACTGGAGCAATTGCCTTGGCGAAGGAATCTAGGTTTCACAAGAGAACCAAACACATCATGAGATGCTTCAACTCCATTCATGAAAAGGTCAAGGATGGAGACACAGAAATTTGGAAAATACATACGGATCTAAATCTGGCAGACCCGTTGACTAAACCTCTCCCGTGGGCAAAACATGATCAGCACCAAGACTCCATGGGTGTTAGATTCATTTCAATGTAATCTAGATTACTGACTCTAGTGCAAGTGGGAGACTGATGGAAATATGCCCTAGAGGCAATAATAAAGTTGTTATTATTATATCTCCTATTCATGATAAAGGTTTATTATTCATGCTAGAATTGTATTGATCGGAAACTTAAATACATGTGTGGATACATAAACAAATACCATGTCCCTAGTGAGCCTCGAATAGACTAGCTCGTTGATCAAAGATGGTTAAGATTTCCTAACCATGGACATGTGTTCTCACTTGATAACGGGATCACATCATTAGAAGAAAGATGTGATAGACAAGACCCATCCGTTAGCTTAGCATATGATCGTTCAGTTTATTGCTACTGCTTTGTTAATGTCAAATACACATTCCTTCGACCATGAGATCATGGAACTCCCGGATACCGGAGGAATACCTTGTGTGCTATCAAACTTCACAACATAACTGGATGATCATAAATATGCTCTATAGGTATCTCCGAAGGTGTCTGTTAAGTTGGCATGGATCGAGATTGGGATTTGTCACTCCGTGTATCGGAGAGGTATCTCTGGGCCCTCTCGGTAATACACATCACAAGAAGCTTGCAAGCAAAGTGACTAAGTAGTTAGTTACGAGATGATGTATTACGGAACGAGTGAAGAGACTTGCCAGTAACGAGATTGAACTAGGTATGGAGATACCGATGATCGAATCTCGGGCAAGTAACATACCGACAGACAAAGGGAACTACGTACGTTGTCATAAAGGTTTGACTGATAAAGATCTTCATAAAATATGTATTAACCAATATGGGCTTCTAGGTTCCGCTATTGGTTATTGACCTGAGAGGCGTCTCGTTCATGTCTACATCACTCTCGAACCCGTAGGGTCCGCACACTTAACGTTCGTTGACGATATAGTATTATATGAGTTATGTGACTTGGTGAACGAATGTTGTTCGGAGTCCTGGATGAGATCATGGACATGACGAGGAGCTCTAGAATGGTCCGTAGGTAAAGATTGATATATAGGACGATGCTATTTGGTCACCGGAAAGGTTTCAGAATGTATCGGGTAGTCATCGGATCATGAGAAGGGGTTCCGAGAAGCCCCAGGAGTTTAATGAGCCAAACGGGCCAAGGAGGGAGTGCCCACCAGCCCACATGGGGCTGGTGCGCATCCACCTCATGGAGCTCGCCCTAGGGAAGGAAAGGGAGAGGGCTAGCCCCTCTTGCCTTTTCTCTCGCATGAGAAAAAGGAAAGGGGGGGGGGGGGCACCCCTTCCTGCCTTCTCCCAGGCGACAGAAAAGGAAGGGGGGCATAGGGCAGGCACCCAAGGGGCCGACGACCACCCTTGGGGCACACCCTGGCTGCCCCTCCTCCCCCACCTGTATAGATGAGAGGGAGGGGGCGCCACACAACCCACGACAATACACAAGCCGTGTGCGGCGCCCCTCTCCCCGGTTTCATGCTCCGTCTAGTTTTTATCCGGTGCATGGCGAAGCCATGCAGAACAAGTTCACCACCACCGTCATGACGCTGTCATGCTGTTGGAACCCATCTACTACTTCACCCGTCTGGCTGGATCAAGAAGGCGAGGACGTCATTGAGCTGAGCGTGTGCTGAACGCGGAGGTGCCGTATGTTCGGTACTTGATCGGTTGGATTGTGAAGGCGTATGTCTACATCAACTGCGTTGATAAACACTTCCACTAAATGGTCTACGAGGGTATGTAGACATACTGTACCCTCTCATAGCTATGCATCTCCAAGGACAGATCTTGCGTGTGCGTAGATTTTTTTGTTTGCCATGCAACATTCCCCAACAGCTTCTTAGTTCAAGTTGCCATCCTAGATGCCTACGATGGATGGGGGCAGAGGCGACCAACTTCCTCGTCTGTCTGATGGGCCACCACAACGACATGATCTGGACCGCTGCAAGCCAAGCCCCCAGTGTTGAGATGTCCAAGGGTGGCATTGCGATGTTTAAGGTCGGCACAACAACATCCAAGAACGACAATGTGAAGCATGCATCTAGGCCATCGCAAGATGGACGTGATACACTTCCTCGAGATGTTGGCGGCTCTGGTCGACATCACGACAAGAACCCTGAGCATCATTCTCAAGATGGTCATGGGCAACTACCATGCTAACCTGCCGGCGAAAATCGACCACGACAGCAGCTGCGGGATGGAGCTCCTTCTGGCCCTGTCAGGAGTCGAGACCCATCTTGTTCCTTGCGCCTAGTCATGCCAAGCATGCCAGCGAAGGCCATGGCGCAGGCTCAGCTACCGCTGAACTTCCCTCCAGCACCAGAGAAGATGGATGAGTGGAGAGCCACCATCTAGAGTCTCATCAGCTTCGCCAACGGTGACAAAGCACAGCAGGCGGGACCTTCATGATAGCAACCAACGGCGCCAGCAAGATCTGCTGGCAAATGGACTGGAGGCGCTGCACCAACAGTGCAATCTCCTCCCTAGCAACATCGACAAACCACGTAAAAATGGTGTGCAGGACGAGGTGTCCATGGCGTCGTCTAAGCCGTGGAGTCGCCAAGACCAACACCGGGTACTACAAGACTGACGAGTTGAAGACACCCGCACGACCATCGAGCAGCGCCGGTGTCGGTGTACTAGAGTAGGGGTACCCTAGTACCCCGAACTCGTGCACGGGCAGTTGTAGCACCCCGCGACAGGGCTGGCCTGATGACCGCCAAGATCCTCAGCGGCTCCTTTGGAGCCATTCAAGAACAAAATAATCAAGGCCCCGGCAAGAGGAGCTTGCCGGGAAGGCCACTCAGGGCACGAAGGAAACAAGGCCCCGACAAGAGGAGCTTGCCGGGAAGGCTTGGTGAGCGATAAGCTCCCGAGCGCGACAAGAACCTTGCCACGGCAAGGTACTCGCCGCGGCAAGTGACCTCTCTTCATCTCCGCTCCAGCTCACCCGTAGCGTGTCACCACGGGGCTCTCCCAAGCTGCGCGTGTCGACGGGCTGTGCAGCCCCGTGAGGAGCAGCGATAAGCGGCACGACAAGCTACCATCGTGGCAAACCGAGGCGCGCCAGCGGTCTCTGTTACCTTTGTTCAGCGACTAGGGACGGGCATTGATGACTCTTGTCCCTTGCCGTCGAGTTAGGTATAGATTACTGTACCTTTGTACAAGCGGTGTACCAACTTATGTTTTACTATTTTACCCTTGTCTACTTGGCACATGTGGTGACCCCTTGTGCCTATAAAAGGAGAGCCCAAGTGCAGCGTAGAAAGGGTTCGGTACAGCTCCGCTTAGTTCATCCTACTCATCGAGACCACACATTCAAGCTAGGTTTGTAGCCCTCATTGCTCCCTCGCAAGAACACAATATAATCCACAAAGCAGCAGTAGGAGTATTATCTCTCCGGAGAGCTCCGAAGCTGGGTAAATCTGCTCGTGTGCATCGCCTCGATCCGCTCTTCGTGCAATCTCCGCCCCCCTCCGAACCACAAGGGACCCAGGTCCCATAGGTGTTCGTGGGCCACAATCAGCTTCCCCGACATCTTTGGCGCGCCAGGTAGTGTGAACCCGATCCGACGGTCACACGAGCAACTTCATCAACATATTCGTCGACATGGCGCCGAAGAAGAAGTCTTGGCAGCAGCAGAGCCGTCGCGTCGAACCTACCACCACCGGAGCTGTCGGTGGTGGGGAAGCGCTAAGCGGAGGAACCGGCGTCGTCGAGAGAGCCCTAACGCCGCCAGGTCCAAGGACAAGGCAGCGCGGCGTCGGCGTCGAGTCGCACCGCGTCCTTCTCGGGAGGCGCGGGACCGGCAGCGTCATGATGCTCGTGGCACCATCGCTCGTTGGATCAAGGCCAAGCTGGAGGATCCCGAGGCCCTCGAGACCCGCATGCACCTCGGCATGCGATGCGAGTGGAATACGGTCGCTTGGGCAGGATGCTTCTCCTCCTAACTTGGTTAGGAGTCCGAGCACATCCCGTTCCTCGCTACGTACGCCATTGCCACCCACCACACCAGCAGAAGCCTTGGCGAGAGCACAGCTACTTCTAGACTACCCTCCAACGGCCGACAAGGTCGGCGAATGGAGGGCCACAATCAAGTCTCATCGGCTCGCCAGCGGCGCGCCTTGGCAACCGAGTGCCTCGCGCCGCGGCAAGGCGACAAGGCGCGAGCTGATGGCGGCGAGACTGCGGGGTGCAGCCACCGTGCACTCCCCTTCGCGAAGGCCAAGATCGCCGACTCGCCGGGTCCACCTCGACAGCGACTCCACAGCGTCATCAGATCCACGAGCTCGTCGCGACCAGCGCCAAGTTCTTCGAGAGCGGCAAGAAGAAGACGCTCGAACCCGTATCGAGCGCCGAAGAGAAGCGCGCCGTCAATCGACCAGCGGCGCGGCCCTTGTTGATATGCATGCACCGGGGAACCAGCGACTTGCCGACGCGGTGGGTTGCCCTGCGTTCACTCGTGAGCTGCGGCAAGTCCGGTGGCCGACAAGAAAAACTTCAAACCAGATGTGCGGAGAAGTATGATGGCAGGACACACCCATCGAGTTCCTCGGCATCTACACCATCACGGTGCAGGCTGCGGGGGGCGAGGCGACAAGATCCTCGCCAACTACTTTCCCCGGTGCTCAAGCCAAACATCAGATCTTGGCTCATGCACTTGCGGATGGCTCAATTTCTTCTTGGGCAGATTTGTGCCACCGGTTTGTTGGCGCCTTCACAAAGTGCCACAAGCCTCATGGCTGGAGAGTGACCTCCACTTGCTTGCCCGAATGAGGGAGAGTCCTGCGCGCAAGTTCATCCAGAGATTGATCGAGTGCACTACAACATCCCAGACGTCCACCCTGCTGCGGTGATCGGTGCATTTCATCAGAATGTCGAAACCGCAGGATGAGGGAGGAGATGGCGATGTGCAAAGTGAAAGACGTCACGAGCTCTACGCCCGGCCGACAAGTGTGCCGCTTGAAGAAGGAAGAAGACTCCCAGGAGAGAATGTGGGAGCAGAATCTGACAGTGAGGAGATCGCCCCGGCAAGGAAGAGCCGGAGGCGAAACAACAGAAAGAAGAAAAACCAAGAAGTACTAGTTGTTGAGCAGTCCGGCAGCGGAGGTGGCGCCGGCAAGGCTAAGGCTAGCGGCTCCGGCAAAGAGGTTGCCGCTGACACCGACCGCCAAGCTGTGGCGGCCGCCGACAAGCCTGACAGCTCCAACAAGCAGTACTGTAAGATCCACCGCACCAAGGGCCACGATCCCTAGAGCTGCAAGAAAGTCGAGCAACTTGTTGAGCTACAGAAAGCAGAATATGAGCGGCGAGACAAGGAGAAGGCCCAGGAAGGTGCAGGTGCAGCAAGTAAGAAGAGACCCGGCCGGGGAGGACGCCGCGGCAAGGCCAAGCAGCGGCAAGGTGACAGACCTCCCCGCGGCCGCGACAAGGAAGAAGACGAAGATGAAGATGACGAGGACATGGAAGACGAAGAAGCTGACGAGCAGGAATTCCAGAAGGCAACGGAGGTCCGTTGCGTTGACGGTGGTGCATCTCTGCATACCTCGCACCGCCAACTCAAACAATGGATGCGTGAGGTCAATGCAGCGAGAACCATCCATAGAGTCACACAAACCTCGAAGTGGTCCAACACGCCCATCATCTTTGACATTGAGGATCACCTGATCGCATCACTGCGGTCGGGTGCTTGCCGATGTTGGTCTCACCAACCATCCGCAACCTCAAGGTCACAAAGATGCTGGTTTGATGGGGCGGCCTGAATTTGATATCCTCTGCGGTGCTCGAAGCTTCAAATCCTCGACAATGAGCTCGAAGAAACTGGTACTTTCCAAGGAATCAACCCAGGAAGGAGCAAGCCCAAAGGGAAGATCACGTTGCGGTAACATTCGGCGCGAGCTCAACTTCGTAATCGAGAGGGTCACGTTTGGCGCTGCCGATTTCCCATTGCCCTACAATGGCATACTTGGCCGTCCAGCACTCGCCAAGTTCATGGCTGCCTCTCATTATGCTTACAACCTACTCAAGATGCCTGGCCTGATAAGCGTCATTTCTGTCCATGGCGACAAGAAGGATGCGCTTATCTGCGCCGACAAGATTTACCGGGATGCAGCAGCTGCAACAAATAGCAAACCACTTGCCGCTGAAGCTCCCGGGGGGAAGAAGAAGATCACCAAGTCCGGCAAGAGCTCTGTTGCCCACTCCGGCAAGCGCACCTCTTCGGAGTGCTGCGCTACCGTCGAGGACGAACCATCGAGCTCCACCGGCAAGTGCAAGAAGACGATGGCAGCTCCGCCGAAGACCAAGAAGGTGCCCGCCAAGGAGGACGGCACTGGTGGTACCTTCACCATCAGTGCCACGCTTGATCCTAAATAGGAAGGCGAGCTCGTTGCTTTCGTGCGGGCGAATGTCGATGTGTTCGCATGGCAACCATCTGACATCCCCGGTGTTCCCAGGAAAGTAATTGAGCACCACCTAGCTGTCTGCCCTCACACGCGGCCCGTCAAGCAAAAAGTTAGGAAACAGGCAGTGGAGCGCCAAGAGTTCATAGCAGAAGAAATCAAGAAGTTGGAAGCAGCAGGGCTTGTCAGAGGAGTCCTCCATCCCACGTGGTTGGCCAATCCGAGTGTTGTACGCAAGGCTAATGGGAAATGGAGACTTTGTATTGACTTCACTGATGTTAATAAAGCTTGTCCCAAAGACCCATTTCCCTTGCCGCGTATCGACCAGATTGTTGACTCCACGGCTGGATGTGATCTGCTTTCGTTTCTTGATGCATATTCAGGATACCATCAGATCTTCATGGCAGAAGAAGATGAAGAGAAAACCGCATTCATTACACCATGTGGCACGTACTGCTTTATACAGATGCCTTTCGGTTTGAAGAATGCTGGTTCAACCTTTGCAAGGGTAGTCCATGATGCCTTTGAGCCACAGATACACAGAAATGTAGAAGCATACATGGATGACATAGTGGTCAAGAGCAAGGACAAAGCAACTCTGGTTCAAGATTTGGATGAAACATTTTCAAATCTGCGCAAGATCAACCTCAAGCTCAACCCCGAGAAGTGCGTGTTTGGAGTCCCTTCCGCAAGCTTCTCGGTTCTTTGTGTCTCGGGAATTGAAGCCAATCCCGACAAGATCAAGGCCATTGAGCAGATTGAAGCACCAAAGCGCGTCAAGGATGTCGGAAGGCTTGCGGTTGCGTGGCTGCTCTCAAGAGGTTCATCTCTAAGTCTGCTTGCAGCACTGCCGTTTTCAAGATTTTGAAAAGGCAGGTCCAATGAAATGGACTCGGCGGAGGCTGCGCTGCAGGATTTGAAGAGATACATGTCCTCCGCTCCAATACTTGTCGCACCTAGGCCACAAGAGAAGTTGTTGCTGTATATAGCGGCAACCAATCAAGTGGTTAGTGCTGCGTTAGTAGCAGAGAGGGAGGCAGATGATGAGTCGGCAACCGAGGCAGACGCATCCAGCGACAAGCAAGGGGCTTCGCCGTCAAGCTCTGGTCCTGACAAGGACAGATCAGCGCAGGTTGTGACAAGACACGAAGAAGATGGTGCAGCGCCCAGTTTACTTTTGTTCCCTTACGCAAGGGGCTAGGTCAAGGTACTCTGGCATGCAAAAGTTGCTTTTCGGCCTCCTCATGGCCTCGAAAAAGCTGCGCCATTATTTCCAAGCACATGAGATAACAGTTGTCACTCGCTTTCCGTTGAAAAGGATATTACAAAATCCAGAAGCAACAGGCAGGATTGTCGAGTGGGCACTGGAACTGTCAAGCTTTGGTCTCAAGTTTGAAAGCACTTCAACTATCCAGAGCAGAGCATTGGCAGAATTCATAGCAGAATGGACGCCGACACAAGATGAAGAAATTCCAGAGACAAGCATCCCCGTCAAGGAGGCAAATAAAGAGTGGCTGATGTACTTCGATGGTGCCTTCTCGCTGCAAGGCGCCGGTGCCGGCGTGCTGCTTATCGCACCCACCGGAGAGCACCTCAAGTACATAGTCCAGATGCACTTTCCCAAGGAACAAGCAACAAACAATACTGCATAGTATGAAGGTTTGTTTGCCGGTCTCAGGATTGTGGTGGACCTTGGGATCAAGAAGCTCATTGTCAGGGGGGACTCGCAACTTGTCGTCCGCCAAGTAAATAAAGATTATCAGAGCCCGTTGATGGAAGCTTACGTCGATGAGGTGAGAAAGCTAGAAGAGCACTTTGAAGGCTCGCAAATGGAACACGCCCAAGAGCTCGAATGATATAGCTGATGGCCTCTCCAAATATGCCGCACTTAAGTTACCTGTGGAACCAGGAATTTTGTGCTCAAGCTGACTCACCAACCGTAACACCATCAACAGGACAGAGCAAGAAGAGAAAATTGGTTTCCGGCGACTACTTTCCGGCAGAGCTCCCTGGAGCCGCCGCCAAGAAGGTCCCTAAAATCAATACAAATATCACCGAGAGCAGTTCTGCTCCGACAAACCCCGTGGTTTGTCTCGTTGAAGCGAGCGCTCGACAAGCTTTGCTCGCAAGCTTGCCGGGATCATCAAGCTCGGCAGAACCCGCAGTTCTTGTCGTGGAAGCTAATGTTCCCACAGTGGTAGATGAGCCTATGGTCCTTGTTGTCGAGCCACAGGCTCCAGCATGGGCGCAGCAGATCATCCATTTCCTTCAGACAGGAGAACTTCCCGAAGAGCAAGAAGAAGCGGAAAAAGTAGCCCGGCAGTCAAGTATGTACCAGTTTGTTGACAATATCTTGTACAAAAGAAGACTCAACGGAGTGAAATTGAAGTGCATTTGCCGGGAAGATGGACAAAAGCTGTTGGCAGAGATACATGGAGGCATATGTGGTCACCACATCGGCGCAAGAGCACTTGTCGACAAAGCTTTCCGGCAAGGTTTCTTCTGGCCAGAAGCCCTCCAGGATGCAACTGCGCAAGTAACCAAGTGTGAGGCGTGCCAGTTCCATTCCAAACAGATACACCAACCAGCTCAAGCTCTCCAGACAATCCCTTTATCCTGGCCCTTTCGTCTGGGGGCTCGACATCCTCGCCCCTTCCCCGAAGCTGTCGGGGCTTTGAGTACTTGTGCGCTGTAATCGACAAGTTCACAAAATGGCCGGAAGTGGAACCATGAGGAAGGTGACAAGACAACAAGCAATCAAGTTCTTCAGTCAATTGTTTGCCGCTTTGGGATTGCTAACCGGATCATCACCGACAACGGCACACAGTTCACGAGCCGCACCTTCATGCAGTACGCCCAAGATCTTGGCGCCAAGGTCTGCTTTGCTTCTGTTGCTCATCCGAGAAGCAACGGTCAAGCAGAGAGAGCAAACGCTGAAGTGCTGCGGGGATTCAAGACCAGAACCTTCGACAGGCTGCACAAGTGCGTAAGAAACTGGATCGAGGAGTTGCCGGTGGTTCTTTGGTCAATCAGGACGACGCCAAATCGAGCCACTGGCCAGACACCTTTCGCTCTAGTCTATGGAGCAGAGGCAGTTCTCCCCACAGAACTCGTATACGGGTCATCACGAGTGCTTGCTTATGATGAGCTTGAGCAAGAGCAGCTGCGACAAGATGACGCGATGCTCCTCGAGGAAGATCGTCTTCAGGCTGCTGTACGAGCTGCTCGTTATCGACAAGCTTCGCGCCGCTACCATAGCCGCAGTTAATGCCGAAGCTTCGAGGAAGGCGACCTTGTTCTTCGGGCGCGCTCAGTCCGCCAAGAATTCCAACAAGTTGACTTGAAGGGAAGGCCCTTATCGGGTGAAATGAGTCACTAGGCCCGCGCTGTCCGCCTTTGAGACCGGAGATGGCGTTCCGTGAGCAATTCCTGTAATATAGAGCATCTTCGCAAGTTTTACCCATAAGGCGCGGTTGCGGGACCTGCTCCAAGCAACCACTCTTTTGTACAAGTCTTGCCGCTATTGCATGTAATCCTTTGTACAAAGCCAGCGCAGAGACCCGTGCATCAAGAAGCCTATGTGTTGCGCACAACTTGTCAATACATGCCCTCATAATCATATATGCATGTGTTTACTAACATTTTGTGCAGCATCCACACCCAGTAAGCGATAACGAGCCACTAGGCTCCATAACTTTATTTTCTCTTCTTTCTTCTCAAACAAGAAGAAGGTTCATCCACCCACAAGTTAACCGGGGGGGGGGGAGGAGAAGATAATAGTGTGGGCCGCCAAGCATCGCTCGAGGAATTGTCGCCTTGCCGGGAAATGGACAACAGAGAAGCTAAATTGCTAAGTTTAAACGACCAGTTTTAAATTTTTGAGTTATCTTCCTCGAACGATAGTACTTTGTATGGAAAACCTGTGCGCGGAGGAACCGACTCGTGACTAGCTTGCGCCCTTACTTTGTTTCGAGTCCGCTCAACAACTTAAGTGTGCTGCAACTAGTTGCGACAAGGTTGCTTGTCGAGGCGGCATCGCCAGCCAGCTGCTGAAGTTCCGCACTCAGGCCATGCAAAGGTGTTCGACCGACAAGTTCCCCGAAAGCGAGGGTATAAACATACAAAGGAAGAAATCGAGTAAAGTAAATAACATTGCATTCGATTGCCTAAGATAGTGTATATTACATAATAACTTGTCGCGGATCTAATAGACTTTTACCTAAACATGATCTACTGCGACAAGAGAAAGATAGACTTGGCGGCCTAGTCCACTTGGTCGCCTCGAGCCTCTTGACCCGCTCACCCTGTCCACAATGGGTGCGATAAGGGCCTTGAGCGCTTCAACATCGGCGGATGGAGGCAGGGACTTGAGGGCTTTGGTGAAGTCGACGCCTGGGTTGCGGAAGGCCACCTTCATCAACACCTTCTGGAGAGCCTCGGCGCAGACTTGATGCGATTCCTCCGCCAGTTGCTTTGGAATCTCTTCCCGGAGCCGCTAGATACCCGCCAACATGCCTTCGAAGAATAGGCTGAGCTTGACGCTGGGTTGGAGGTTCTCGTCAGTGGAGTATCCAAGATCTGTCATCCCCAACTCCATCATCTCATTATGGATGCCGGCGGCGGTGTCCACAAGACCTTCTCGTCCGGTGCATTATGATGTCTTGAAGATTATTCTGGCGGTCACAGATTCGACAAAGAACTCCTCGGTGGCCTTGATCTTTTCCAGCAGGCCCGCTTTCCGATCCTTGGCGCCGCTCAACGCCTCCGCTGTGGTGGTCACTTCAGCTCCAGATCGGCCTTGACGTCCTTGGCGGCATCGATCTCCTTGATCTTTTCAAAGAAACGACCCGCAGCTCGCCGAGGGTGTGGCGTCCTTTCACGCTTCGCGCTTCAACCCGGCGACCTCCTCGACACTCTTCGGAGGGTGGACTCCAGCTGAGCCACCCTCGTCTCCATTCCCTCTTGGCGGCCTCGCAGCGCAGCACATCTTTGCCTCCCCAAGTGGCCCGCCAATCGCTTGCTCACAAGACGGGCGAGATCTTCCTCGTAGCTGCCGAGGTTGATCTTCGCTGCGCCACTCACCTTCTCGCGGAGAGCTTCTCGCCGGCAAGCCTCTGCTGCTCCTCGACCTCGCCCTTCTCCAAGATGAAGGCCGTGCGCGCCTCGACAAGCTGCTCCGCGCCTCTGCTATGTCCCGAGAGTTTCTTTGTTGCTCGCGGAGCTCTTCCGCGCGTTTCTCCAAGTCAGCTCCCGCCCTCACGACAAGCGCCTCCCTGGACTCCAGTTTGGCTTGTCGGGCGCGGTAGAGCGACAACAACTTCCTTAGCAGTTGCTCCTCCTCAGGCTCACCGCTGCTGCTGCTCGGGGCATCAACCAGCGACAGCCCGACGGAGGCAAGCAGTTCCGCATCGAAGGTCTCCCCTTCGGCCGGTGCCCTGGAGCTTGATGCCCGAGCTTAACAAAGACACCCTCGCCGGCCTTCAGGTAGGCGCCGGACTGGGGCTCTTCGGAGTCTGGTGCGGCATCGGTAGCGGGAGGATCGGTGGTCGGTGCAGCGCCTGACGCTCCTGCGGCCTCAGGGCCGTCAAGTCGATCGCCGATTCCTCCCCACCCTGCCCAAGAGCCTTGGCGACCTCTCCTCGCGGCAGCATCGTCGGCGCCAGCCTCCTCCTCCATGTTGGCGGCGTCGACATTTTCACCGCGAGCATCCTCCTCGCCGGCAGCTTCAGTCTCCATCGGATCCCCGGCAGATGGATCTGATGGTCAGAAGAAGAAAGCACAAGTCAAGCGAATGTTCGAAAGAGAAGAACAGAAGAAGAGAATCCAAGGGATGTTTCCAGACAAGAAAATCACCTGCAATGGGATCTGTTGCCACGGTCTTCACAACCGGAGGGTCGTCGGCGCTGGTCCTTGTCGAGGAAGCTCCCCTTGTCGGAGAGGTCTCCCTTGCCGGAGAGCGCTCCCTTGGCGGAGAGTTCTCCTTGGCGGCGTAGTTGAAGCAAGCGAGAACCGGGAGTGACCTCCGGTGCTTCTGATGAGGCTGCTCTGCTCCTACACAATTCAACAAACCAGATATCAAGAACGGAGAAGCGCCCAAGCACACCCAAACATGAGAAGTATACGGACACTTCTGTTTGGGGGCTGTCAGCCGGGGCTGCTGTTGAAGGGTTGCCGGGTCCGGCAAGGGAGTTCCAGACGTGCCCCCTGTCGCCACAGGGGAGTCATCTGAAACGACAACCACCGGCGTCTTGGCCCTCTTCGACGCCCTCTGAGCTAACGTCCTGAAGAAGAAGGTTCAGAGTGAAACCAGTCAGATATAAGATAAAACAATAAATTGGAAGATTACAAGTAGCAACGACAAGATCTTACTCTTCTTCTTCTTCCTCGGAGCTGAGGGCGGAAAGATCAAACTCCACTCCGGCGCGACGGATTGGGGGAGAAGATTCCCTCGGACGCTTGGCGGGTGCAGGGGCCGCGACTCCAGAAGACCCCGCGCCCGTCGCCGTGGCGGAATGAGGCGCCCCAGCAGCAATGATGCTTGCCGCGGTAGAGCGCGTCGGGCGGCGAGGCGGCTGTTGGACCGTATGTCCCCCTGCCACTTCTCCAGTCTTCCGGAGGCGTCTCCTTGGCGAGGCAGCGGGCTCCTCCTGCGGCAAGCTACTTGACGGCGGAGGAGAGGCTCCCCCGGCAGGCTCGCTCGGCTCGTTGACGGGCTCGATCTGCTCCTCCTCGGCGACGAACTCTTCTCGGTTGGCAAGGCTTGCCGCCTCGGCCGCCTCCGCCTCCTCAAGAACCCAAATACGCCGGCGGCAGCAGCCTGCAGCCTCCTCCAACCTCGTGGCGATGGCGCGCGCCATCTCTCGATCAGTGGTGTCGCGGGTGAGCCGCCCGCTCGTCGGCGCGGATCGGCACTTCAACAAGTTGTCGAAGAACCGCTGCACAACGTCATCGGTGGGCTCCTCAAGTTGGAACGATTCCATGGGAATCGCACAACGGCATTATCGCGCTGGATCTTGTCAAGCGGCGAAGTTGTTGCACAAGGCACAACTCCCTCGCAACATGCACCACCCGGGTTATCCGCTTGAGCTTGAACAATTCCGCAGCATGCCGTCAAGCTCCAAGGTAGTAAAATTCCAATTCAGACCTGGCGCAGCCTCATGATATCCGCTGCTCGAATTCCCAAGCAGGCCTCCCTCTCTCCTGCAAGGGCGCAATGCGGCGGCAAAGGAAGTCCGCGCCAACTGCTCCTACGGGTAAGCCCTGCTTGCCGGAGGCGCAAAATCCTAGTCGTGGCAATCTTCAACTTGTCGTCCTCGGGTGCCAAGTTGCTCCAATCGTTGCCGCGAACTATGGGGGTCTGGCGCAGGGCAGTGAAAGGCTGTGGATCCTCCTCTAAGATCCAACACCAGTCAGCTCTCCACTCCTCCCACTTGCTGTGCAACTCTCCGTCAAGATACGCTTCCTTCTTGCCGATCCTAGAGGTCCATGCAATTCCTCCGGCAAGCGGCTCTCCTCTCTCTACACGGGGTGAGAAGTAGTGGCGGAAGAGTGCGACATTTGGATGGACCCCGACGAAGTTCTCGCAGAGGTGGGCGAAAACGGCCATGGTGAGGATGGTATTGGGGGTGAAGTCAAGGAGGCGGAGGCCATATGTGTTCATGACATCACAGAAGAATTCAGAAAAGGGCGGACAGAGCCCGCAGTGGAAGAAAATCGCGAAAAAAGGGTACCCGATGGAGACCTTAGCGGATGTGGCGGCGGAGATAACCCTCGTGCGCGGATGCGCCCGGGTCTCCGTCGACCAGAAGAGATAGTACAGCTCCCGCAGCTCCTTCCTGTTGAGCAGGGGATCGAAGAGGGCCCGCTCCTTCCGCAGCGCCGCGAGCCGCTGCGCCTCGGCCGATTTCACGCCTTTTCCCTTGTCGGCCTTCGGAGCCATAGGAAGAGGTGGTGGAGGAGGTCGACGGCGTTGGTGGCACCGGTGGCAATGGAGGGGGCGGAGCGTTGCTCTCTTTGGGCTCGAGAAGGAAGGGGAAAGCGACGGGGGTTTTCTGATGTGACAGCGAGGGCAAGTGGGCGCCCTGCCCCTGTTCCCCCTGCTTATAAAGGGGGGAAGGGACGTGCGTTCCGATTTTTCCCATTAAAGAAAGCCCCACGATCTCCCCCACGACGCCACGTCCGGTGCGTGACGTTCGTGGGAGACGTGGTGGGGCCAAGGCGAATAACGGCGTAATCAAGACCACGCGTGCCCGCAGACTGCTTTGGGCCTGGCCCAACAGAGCTCGGCGCCAGGTGGCCTCCAGCCGGGGCTCCTGCCGGTGTACTAGAGTAGGGTACCCTAGTATCCCGAACTCGTGCACGGCAGTTGTAGCACCCTGCGACGAGGCTGGCCCGATGACCGCTAAGATCTCGGCGGCCCTTTGGAGCCATTCAAGAACAAAGTAATCAAGGCCCGGCAAGAGGAGCTTGCGGGAAGGCCACTCAGGCGCCAAGGAATAAGGCCCCGGCAAGAGGAGCTTGCGGGAAGGCTTGGTGAGCGATAAGCTCCCCGAAGCGACAAGAACCTTGCCACGGCAAGGTACTCGCCATGCAAGTGACCTCTCTTCATCTCTCGCTCCAGCTCACCGCCAACGTGTCACCACGGGCTCTCCCAAGCACGCTGTCGACGGGCTGTGCAGCCAGCCGGGAGCAGCGATAAGCGGCGCCGACAAGCTACCATCGTGGCAAACGGAGGCGCACTTGACGGTCTTTAATCGTTCAGCGGTGGGACGGGCATTGATGACTCTTGTCCCTTGCCGCCGAGTTAGGTATAGATTACTGTACACCGTATAAAGCGGTGTACCAACTTATGTTTTACTATTTTACCCTTGTCTACTTGGCACATGTGGTGACCCCTTGTGCCTATAAAAGGAGGCCCAAGTGCAACGTAGAAAGGGTTCGGTACAGCCCGCTTAGTTCATCCTACTCATACGAGACCACACATTCAAGCTAGGTTTTGTAGCCCTCATTGCTCCCTAGCAAGAACACAATATAATCCACAAAGCAGCAGAGGAGTATTATCTCCGGAGAGCTCGAAGCTGGGTAAATCTGCTCGTGTGCATCGCCTCGATCCGCTCTTCGTGCAATCTCCGCCCCCCTCCGAACCACAAGGGACCCAGGTCCCATAGGTGTTCGTGGGCCACAATCAGCTTCCCCGACAGCCGGGAAGCACGATATTAGTCAGATGACCGTGCTGGGCTAGTAGTGAACAAGCCTACGCCGGGGTATCCTGGGTGCCTACCATATGATGTGGGTTGCCTGACGTTTACTTGCCAGCTGCCGCAAGTTTGCTGGCCCTCTTCTCGGAGCTCCAAGCCAGACTGGCCGGATAAGTATGACGGCAAGCTCAACTCACCAGAGTTCCTCGGCATCTACAATATGGCTATGTAAGCTACAAGAGGTAGAGACGAGAAGGTTCTTGCCAACTACTTTCCGTTGGCGCTCAAGCCCAACATGAAGTCTTGGTTGATGAACTTTTCGAAGGGCTCAATCTCATCCTGGGCAGATTTGTGCCATCAATTTGTTGCTGCTTATCACGGAGGCCACAAGCTTCCCAGTCATCCCAATGATTTGCATGTGCTCCCGCAGAGGGATGGTGAGTCCCTCCGCAAATATATTCAGATATTCGGTCATGTGCACCACAGTATCCCAGATGTTCACCCTGCCGATGTTATTGCTGCTTTCCACATTAACATGCACAATCGGAGGATGCGGGAAGACCTGAACATCAGGCAGGTAAAGGGCATTGGTGAGATATACGCTCTTGTTGACAAGTGTGCATGTGCTGAAGAAGGGAGGCGACTTCCTCGGGAGGATGCAGGGGCCGTTGTTGATTCAGAGGATGATGATGCATCTACCCCGAAGAAGAAAGGCCAGAAACATAGTCGCAAGTGCAAAGGCAAAGCAATGCTGGCCATTTATGGGTTTGGACACACCGGCAAGAATCCCAAGACTGAGGATGCTGGCAAGGAGGTTGCCGTTTGCACATGTGGTCATGTGGCTGCTGCCGGCAAGAAGACCAATGGTCCATACTGCAAGATCCACCGCACAGCTGGCCACGATCTCCAGGAGTGTCGACAAGTTGAGAAACTTGCTAAAAAGCAGAAGCAAGAATACAAGAAGCGCGACAAGGAGAAGGGCCAGAACGGTGCCGGTGGGTCCGGCAAGAAGAACCGTGGCGCCCGTGGGGGCAGTCGCGGCAAGGTCAACAAGCAGAAAGAAAAACCTGCACGTGGTCGTGACAAGAAAGAAGGAGAAGAGGAAGATGATGATTACGACAAAGAATCTGAACAAGAGTTTCAGAATGCTGTTGATGCTATGTGCATTGACGGGGTTGCATCTTTGCACTCCTCTCACCGGTAGCTCAAGCAATGGGCCCGTGAGATCAATGCGGCTGAGCATGCAATTGAGGCGCAAAAGCCCTTGAAGTGGTCCAACACGTCCATCATCTTTGACGCTGAGGATCACCCAGATTGCACGACTTCGGTTCGTTCTTTGCCATTGTTGGTCTGAACAACAATCTGCAACATTAAGGTGACAAAGATGCTGGTTGACGGTGGCGGTGGTTTGAACTTGATCTCTCTAGATGTGATCAAGAAGATGCGAATTCCCGATGAAGATCTCAAGGAAATAGGGTCCTTCCAAGGGGTCAATCCGGGAAGAACCAAGCCCACGGGCCAGATAATGTTGCCGGTCACATTTGGCAGTGAGCTCAACCACAGGAGGGAAAAGATAGTCTTCGACGTCGTCAAGATACCATTGCCTTACAATGGAATTCTTGGTCGCCCTGCCTTGGTGAAATTCATGGTGGCATCCCATTATGCCTACAACACTTTGATGATGCTAGGTCCCATGGGTGTGATCACCCGTTCATTCAAGCAAGAAAGATGCAGTAATCTATGCTGATAAAGTTTATCGGGAAGCAGTTGCTGCATCTACCAGCAAGGCACTTGCTCCTGCCGACAAAGCTCTTGGGGGGCAGACACAGAAGAAGAAATCCGGGAAGCGCACTACAGAGCGCAACACGCCCGTTGAGGAAGCAGATAATTCTGCCGACAAGAGCAAGAGCAAGAAGTCTAAAGCCACTCCACCTGCAACAAAGCAAGTTTATGCGAAGGAGGATGTGACTGGCACACTTTCATGATAGGAGCCACCCTTGACAGTAAATAGGAAAGCGCGCTCATCATTTTCCTGCGGGTGAATGTTGATGTGTTTGTAGGGAAACCATCTGACATCCCTGGTGTTCCCAGAAAAGTGATTGAGCACCACCTTGTCGTCTGTCCTCATGCAAGACTCGTCAAGCAGAAGGTTAGGAAGCAAGCTTTAAAGAGACAAGAGTTTATAGCCCAAGAAATCCAAAAGTTGGAAGCTCTAGATTTGGTCAGAGGAGGGACCCTACATGGTTAGCCAATCCAGTTGTGGTTCGTAAAGCAAATGGAAAATGGAGACTTTGCATTGATTTATCAACAAAGCATGTCCAAAAGAACCTTTTGCTTTGCCACAAATTGACCAGATTGTTGACTCCACTGCCGGCTGCGATCTCCTCTCTTTTCTTGATGCCTACTCTCGTTATCAGTAGATCTTTACGGCCAAGGAAGATGAGGAGAAAACAACATTCATAACTCCAGGTGACACGTATTGTTTCATACGTATGCACTACAAAAAAAGACACATCTGTGACATTATAGCCCGAACCAAAACTTTTTCTTTCATGGTTATGACACTTCTATGACGATAATTGTGAAAAAACACTTATCATCATAGATGTGGTGGGCTCCTACATCTATGACAAAAAATTATGACAGTAAGTGGGCTTTTCGTCTTGGGCGGGCTGGAGACGAACCTGCATGACATTCTTTGGGCCATCCATGACGTAAAAAAGCATGGTAGAAGTGAGGGCGAGGACAATTTTGGGGAGTTCCTGATTATGGTGGGTGGTCGGGCCTGAGTGATGCAGTGTGGTTTGCGCATTTCTGTCGTACACGCATGTGTGCGAGGCATTGGCTAACTGAGCCCGAGCGAGGCGTTCATTTACTGAACCTGAGCGATTGCACCGGCTACGTACTGAACACGAGCGATCGATGTTTTGGGCCAAATTACAACCCATATAAGATCTGGCCCGTTAATAGCCTGCAATACTTTGGCCCAAATTACTACCCATATAAGATCTGACCCGTTAACAGACTGCCATGTTTTGGGCCCAATTATGACCCATATCGGATTCAGCCCGTTAATACGCACTGTGCTTTTGGGCCCATTGAGGGCCAGATTTGCACTTCGGCCTCTTAACTGCCCATTTAACAATTCGGCCCAATATTAGTTTTGGCCTATTAGCGACACTTGGTACATATGGGCCGCTGTCGGCCCGGTTTCACTTTTGGCCATTAACGGCCCTTGCTACATCTGGGCCTATTTCTGGTCTGAAGTGACTTTTGGCCTCTTAACAACCCATAGCCTTCATGGATAAATTTTATCCCAACTTGCATCCGGCCTGCTTACATCCCATCATGTGATTGGGCCAACCAAGGCCCGACTATATTTTGGCCAATTAATGGCCCATCATGTCGTTGAGCTAATCATGGGCCAAGGTATATTTAGGCCTGTTGTCAGCCCTGAATTGTTCAACACAATTCAGGCCCAATCTACTTCTCAGCCTGTTAAAAGCCCAATTTATTTTCTGTCCCAACTAAGGAAAGCAGTTTACTCGGCCTGTTAAAGGCCCAAAAATAATAATGCGCTAGTTTGAGTCAAGGCCTGCTAATGGCCCGAGATGATTGTGGGCCCATTTTCCGACCCATTTATAGCTATTAGTGAGTCGGCCAATTTTAGGATTGTATTTTTTATATAAACCTAAAGTTTTGGTCCATTGCGCTCCATCGAAGCTTGCAGACTTTTTAGAGAGCGACGATAACATATAAAGTAATTAAATTACAACATCATAACGAAGAATAAACCTAGACTATACAATAAAGAAATTACGACATATTAGATCCACTGGGCATCAAAGTTCGCTGCCAGTGATAATAAAGCACAACCACACAGCAGATTACATACACTGGGCATCAAAAGTCGCCGCCAGTGCAAATAAACATGCCAACAAAATAATATATAGAACCGACAACACTTCAAGATAGTTCAAAAAAGATTAGCCCTGCCCAAGAGCTGCACTACAAGCAGCTCAGCAAGCTGAGGAGACTAAGCTTGTTTGACGCTTGTATCCTCCAACTCAAGCTGCATGACATCAATAGACGTCCTGTACTTCTGGTTAATCTTGCATAGAGATTGGAGTTCCAGTCAGAGTTGAGCTAAAGCATGTATTTCTTCTTGAATTTCAGACTGAAGAAGTCGAACAGATTCAGGCGGTGACTTCATCGAGCTTGTTTCACTCCTATTAGCAAGTAACTTCGACACTACATTAAGAAATGACTTTGGGGTTGTATCACTATCCCCAAGATGCATTTCCTTCTTCCTTGCAATACATGTTAGAGGAACAAGCAATGGGTTCATCTCACTATCATTCTGGTAGTTCTTCCTAGCATTAGTGATATCACCCTGAAAGAAAACCAGGTAAACATATAACACGTTTTTCATGTATAAGCATCAGTACTGTTAATTCATTCCATTCTTAGTGGAAAATAAAGAGACACAATTTAATATAATAGGCCTTGTTCATAGTTAAGACATGGAAGGAATGGCATTCTACAAGAGTGACCAACTTCACCACATGCTACTTCTTGAGCTTGCACTGGTTTTTCCCTTGAAGAGGAAAGGGTGATGCATCAAAGTAGAGATAAGTATTTCCCTCAGTTAAGAACCAAGGTATCAATCTAGTAGGAGGAACACACAAGTCTCCAATGATAGCACATGCACAAACAAACAAATACTTGCACCCAACGCAGTGAAGGGGTTATCAATCCCTTCACGGTTACTTGCAAGGATGAGATTTGATAGAGATAGGTATAAAAGATAAATAAAAGTGCAAAATAAAGTAAAGGTAAATAAAATGCAGCAAGATATTTTTGGGTTTTGGGTTTTAGAGATCTGAAAATAATACGATAAGAATATAGACCCGTGGCCATAGTTTTCACTAGAGGCTTCTCTCTTGAAAGAACGCATACGGTGGGTAGACAAATTACTGTTGAGCAATTGATAGAAAAGCGAATAATTATGACGATATCTAAGGCATTGATCATGAATATAGGCATCACGTCCGTGATAAGTAGACCGAATCCTTCCTGCATCTACTATTATTACTCCACACATCGACCGCTATCCAGCATGCATCTAGTGGATTAAGTTAACAAGAATGGAGTAATGTCTTAAGCAAGATGACATGATGTAGAGGGATAGATCCAATCAATATGAATAAACCCCACCTTTTTATCCTTAATGGCAACAATACATATATGTGTCATGTCCCTTTCTGTCACTGGGATTGAGCTCATTACAAAGCACCTCTCCCATTGCAAGAAAAATCAATCTAGTTGGCCAAACCAAATCAATAGATCGGAGATAAATACAAAGCTATCTTAATCATGCATAAAAGAGTTCAAAGAAGACTCAAAATAATATTCATAGATAATCTGGTCATAAACCCACAATTCATCGGATCTTAACAAATGCACTGCAAAAGAAGATTATATCGAATAGATCTCCAAGAACATCGAGGAGAACATTGTATTGAAGATCAAAGAGAGAGCAGAAGCCATCTAGCTACTAGGTATGGACTCGTAGGTCTATGGTAAACTACTCGACATCATCGGAAGGGCAAAAAGGTTGATGTAGAGGCCCTCCGTGATCAATCCCCCTCCGGCAGAATACCGGAACAGGTCTCCAGATGGGATCTCACGAGGACAGAAACTTGCGGCGGAGAAAAAAGTATTTTTGGTGTAACCTCTGGTATACGCGAAATATTTGGGTATTTATGGAGCTGAGATTAGGGTTAGAGGAGCCTCGGGGGACCCACAAGCTCGTAGGGCACGCCCTCCCCCTAGGGCGCACTTGGTGAGCTTGTGGCTCACCCATGGCCCTTCTGGCCTCCTCCCGAAGCTTCGTAAGTGTCTTCTTGTCCAAGAAAAATCGTCAAAAAGTTTCATTCCATTTGGACTCCGTTTGGTATTGATTTTCTGTAAAAGACAAAAAAAAGGAAAAAACAACAACTGGCACTTGGCACTAGGTTAGGTTAGTCCCAAAAAATGATATAAAATAGCATAATAATGCATATAAAACATCCAAGATGGATAATATAATAACATGGAACAATAAAAAATTATAGATATGTTGGAGACGTATCAAGCGTCCCCAAGCTTAATTCCTGCTCGTTCTCGAGTAGGTAAATGATAAAAACATAATTTTTGATGTGGAATGCTACCTAACATGTTTAGCAATGTAATCTTTATTTATGTGGCATGAATATTCAGATCCATAAGATTCAAAACAAAAGTTTAATATTGACATAAAAACAATAATACTTCAAGCATACTAAAAAGCAATCATGTCTTCTCAAAATATCATGGCTAAAGAAAGTTATCCCTACAATATCATATAATCTTGTCATGCTCTATCTTCATCAAACAAATTATTTATCATGCACAACCCTGACGACAAGCTAAGCAATTGTTTCATACTTTTGACGTTCTTAAGCTTTTTCAACTCTCACACAATACATGAGTGTGAGCCATGGATATAGCACTATAGGTGGAATGGAATATGATGGTGGAGGTTGTGTGGAGAAGACAGAAAAAGAGAAGTCTCACATTGATGAGGTTAATCAATGGGATATGGATTGCCATGCAACGGATGCACTAGAGCTATAAGTGTATGAAAGCTCAAAAAGAAAACTAAGTGGGTGTGCATCCAACTTGCTTGCTCACAAAGACCTATGGCATTTGAGGAAGCCCATCATTGGAATATACAAGCCAAGTTCTATAATTGAAAAATTCCCACTAGTAATATATGAAAGTGATAAAATAGGAGACTCTCTATCATAAAGAATATGGTGCTACTTTGAAGCACAAGTGTGGAAAAAGATAGTAACATTGTCCCTTCTCTTTTTTTTCTCTCATTTTGTTCTTTTTCGGCTCTTTGGCCTCTTTTTTGGGCACTTTGGCCTCTTTTATTTATGTAAGTCTGGAGTCTCATCCTGACTTGTGGGGGAATCATAATCTACATCATCCTTTCCTCACATGGGAAAATGCTCTAACAATGATGATCATCACACTTTTATTTACTTAGAACTCAAAAAATACAGCCCAATACAAGAACAAAGACATGACTCTATATGAATGCCTCATGCATATGATTATGCAAAGTAATATTACAATGATGGTGTGTGTCAAATAAAACGAAAGGTGGTAGTTGCATGGCAATATATCTTGGAATGGCTATGGAAATGCCATAATAGGTAGGTATGGTGGCTGTTTTGAGGAAGATATAAGGTGGCTTATGTGTGAAAGAGCGTACCATATCGCGGGGTTTGGATGCACCGGCGAAGTTTGCACTAACTCTCAAGGTGAGAAAGGACAATGCACGGTGCCGAAGAGGCTAGCAATGGTGGAAGGGTGAGAGTGCGTATAGTCCACGGACTCAACATTACTCATAAAGAACTCACATAGTTATTGCAAAACTTTCTTAGCCCTTGAAACAAAGTACTAATACACATGCTCCTAGGGGGATAGATTGATAGGAAAAGACCATCTCTCGTCCCCGACCGCCACTCATAAGGAAGACAATAAGAAAATAAATCATGCTCCAACTTCATCGCATAACAAGAGACCATACGTGCATGCTTCGGGAATCACAAACCTTAACACAAACATTCTTACTAATCCACAATTACTCACTAGCATGACTCTAATATCACCATCTTTATATCCTTCTCACATATTCAATGATCTTCATGGAAGTTTTTATTATATCCCTCTTGAATACCTTATCATATTAGGTCTATATTCATAACCCAAGCAAATTTCCATACTATTTATAAGACTCTCAAAATAATATAAGTGAAGCATGAGAGTTCATAAATTTCTTCAAAATTAAACCACTGTCGTGCTCTAAAAAGATATAAGTGAAGCACTAGAGCAACTACCTAGCTCAAAAGATAAAAGTGAATCACATAGAGTATTGTAATAAATTCATGATTAATGTGTGTCCCTGTCAAAAGGTGTGTACAGCAAGGATGATTGTGGAAAACTAAAAAGCAATGACTCATATAATACAAGATGCTCCAAGCAAAACACATATCATGTGGTGAATAAAAATATAGCCTCAAGTAATTACCGATGGATCGTAGACAAAAGAGGGGATGCCATCTAGGGCAGCCCCAAGCTTAGATGCTTGGTTGTCCTTGAATATTACCTTGGGGTGCCTTGGGAATCCCCAAGCTTTGGCTCTTGCCACTCCTTATTCTATATCCCATCGAAACTTCACCCAAAACTTGAAAACTTCACAACACAAAACTCAACAAAAAACTCGTGAGATCTGTTAGTATAATAAAACAAATCACCACTTTTAGGTACTATTATAAACTCATTACAATTTTATATTGGTATTATATCTACTATATTCTAACTTCTCCATGGCTCATACCTCCAGTACTACTCATAGATTCATCAAAATAACACTACAGAAAAAGACACATCCGTGACATTTTGGGCCGAACGAATTTTTTCTGTCATGCTTATGAAACTTCAATGACGATTATTGTGACAAAACCCGGTATCATCATAGATGTTGTGGGATCCTACTTCTATGACAAAAAATCATGATAGAAAATGGGCTTTTCATCCAGGGCGGGCCGGAGACGCAGCTGCATGACATTCTTTGGGCCATCCATGATGGAAAAAACCGTGGTAGAAGCGAGGACGAGGAAAATATCGGGGAGTTCCCGGTTATGGTGGGTGGTCGGGGCCGAGCGATGCACGTTTCTCTCGTACACATACACGCGTGGGTGCGAGGCCTTGGGCTCTAACTTAACCCGAGCGAGGCTTTCGCCTACTGAACCTGAGCAATTGCACTACAGGCTACCGTTACTGAACCCGAGCGATCGAGCGATTCCTTCACTACTGCTGCTAACTGAAGCCGATTGAACCTGCTGTCTCTTGATGAACAATGAGCGTTGTTGGGGGTTGGATGAACAGTTCCCGGTGGGGGTTGGATGAACAGGACACCGTGGTAGTAGAGGCCGTTGCCGCTGGATGAACAGGACCCCGATCAATCGAGCAGGTTGGTGGGTGGATGAACAGGACCCCGTGGAGGGTTGGATGAACAGGACCCCGTGGAGGGCTGGTTGAACAGTAGCTGGTGGAGGGCTGGATGAACAGTAGCCCGTGGAGGGGTGGTTGAACAGGAACCCGTGGAGAGGGCTGGTTGAACAGTAGCCAGTGGAGGAGCGGTGGAGGCTGGATGAACAGGAGCCCGTGGACGAACAGTAGCTGGTGGAGGCAGGAGGGAGACGCCGTGGGTGAACAGTCGCATGTGGAGGCTGGAGGAAGTCGATGGTGGATGAATAGTAGCCCATGGAGGCAGTCGACGGTGGAGATGAATAGTAGCCCGCGGGGTCCCGTTTTGCGGTACGCCACACCCCTCCCGATGAACAGGACCCCCGTTTTGACCGTAGCGCTCCAACACAAGTCTGTTTCCTCTGTTTTGCGGTACGCCACACCCCTCCCGATCAAAAACACCCCGTTTCGACCATAGGAGCTCGAACACAAGTCTGTTTCCTCCGTTTTGCGGTACGCCAGACCCTTCCCGATGAATAGGACCCTGTTTCGACCATACGCGGTCGAACACAAGGCCATTTTCCTTCGTTTTGCGGTACGCTAGACCCCGTTCCGGCTGTTCGGTCCAAGCCAGTTGGCTCCCATTGAACACGACCTATTCCGACCCAGTCTGTTGCCTCTCGATGAACATGACGTGTTCTGACCCAGTCACTTGGTTCGCGGTGAACACGACTCTGTTTCCTCCGTTCTGACCCAGCTGGTTAGGTGAAGATGAACAGCCCTGGCCGTCCGTATGCGCGAGTACGCGTTTTGAGACCCCGCTTGTATGTACGTACGTGGCCGTATTTTTTGGCGTGTGGCTTTATGCACGTGTACATGGTTTAGATGGGACAGCCTGAACTGCTACGTGGGGTGCTCTACTATGACATGTGCCGCTACTTACTCGGCCACGGTTCATCGTTGCAGAGTGACCGATCGACCAGTATGTATGTACACGTTCGCGACAAGACAAACAGCGGTACGTGCACGTCGACCGGGTGGGTCCCAGCTATCAGGGAGGATAAGGACGCTATATCTTGCGTGCGAAGATATAGCTGCTGGGTCCCAGCTGTCAGGGGGAATCATTTTTTCCCCATAATAAGGACGCACTTCCTTGCGTGCAAATATGTGGCTGGTGGGTCCCAACTGTCAGGGGGAGAAAACATTATTTTTCAAGGTAAAAAGGATGCAGTTGCATGCATGCGTCCATGGGCGTGGTGCGTCCCCACTGTCAACCTCTCATGTACAAGCATCTTCCGATGACTCTCGTTTGGTGACCATGTTGACCACACCGTGCCGAGCGCACCAAGGCCGGTGGACGACGGCGAGGCCCCAGACTGGAATGACCGGGAGATGGGGAAGACGCGGCAGTGGAGTCGCAGATGGAGAGGAGTGGGAAACTTGACTAGTTCGGGTGCGCGGCAACACTGCCGCCCACGGGAGACATGAGCAAGAACAGAGGTTGAAGAAACAGCACGGCTGTTGGATTAACATCCAACAGTCGAGCTGCTAGAATTGTTTGTTGATTAAGTTGACAAAGCCCTGCGTACACGTCAGCTTAGTAGGTCCACAAGTCAGCCACCAAATCTGCTGGGTCCCAGCTATCATCAGGAGGAATAGTTTTTTCACATCACAAGGAGGCACTTCCTTCCGTGCGAAGATACAATCGGTGGGTCCCAGCTGTTAGGGGGAGGACACATTTTTTCAGCTTAATAAGGAGGAACTTTCCTTGCGTGTGATCATGGACCTCGTGGGTCCCAGCCGTCAGGCTCTCCACGTACATTCCTCTTCCGATGACTCTCGTTTGTTGACCACGCTGCACCGAGCGCAGCAAGGCGATGGACGACAGCGAGGCCCCGGACGGGAACGACCAGGAGATGGGGAGATGCGACAGTGGAGTCACAGATTGAGAGGAGTACAAGGGTTATAACTGGTTTTGGTGCGGCGTGGGGATGCAGTCGATGGAGAATAACAGGAGTTGTGGAGGGGTGGAGGGATAGCCTGGCCGGCGGTGGGGTAGAGCTTCAAAGCGATGCGTGCTAAGCAGAGCCGCTAGCCGCCGGAGGCCGGAGCAGGCGGTCCCGGTGACGCTGGAGGAAGAAGACGAGAGATTGAAGGTGCATGCCGACCGTTGGATATAAATCCAATGGCTGTGGATGTCATAATAATTTGTTAACCAAGTTGACAACGCCTTGCGTAGGCTTCGACCTATTGGCCCACATGTCAGCCTGCAAAAATGTGGCATATATTTAACCCATGTTTTCTAGAATTTACAGTCCATTTGCTGGGCTGGGTGAGCAAATAATTTTGCTTCAATGCGGCCAATTTAATATTTTCTAAGAAATCCCAGCCCATTTACACTCTCTTGAAATACACGAATTAGCTGGGCTTGTTCTATATATAATGTTAGGTTAGAAGGAGCAATTAATATCAAAACATAAAATGGTGTGACACATTTTTTTAATATAAATTAAAAAATTAGCGAGTTATTGCTCAAAACAAAATTGAGCGCGTTATTATTATGTTGGTCCTTAAAATCTTCGCAAGCTTTTGTACGCAATCACCCGGATTTTCCTTGCCTGTGAGTCAAAAACAACCAGGATTTTCCTTGCCAACTTCTGTTAAACATTTACTTTTATAAGTCAATAAGACGTGGGATGTTTTTATAATGTATATATAAGTCTCTATTAAATATACGATAATAGCAATAATATAAATATATATAATGTGGTTAGAAGGGAAAATATAAATTGGACACAGCATTATTATTCTTATATGTAGATAAATAGAACATAGATCTGCGTTTTATTAAAAAAATACATTGGGCTACCGATTTTAAGAAAAAATAAAACCTACGCTGGGAGGCCCATAGGCCGGTACGTACATGATGGACCTCAAAAAATAAGTTGAAACCACTGTCCCGGTATGTCGTGGGCTACACATGTTAAAAAACAAAACCTAGGCCTAGCTGATACTTGTTCGCCCTCTGAAAAAATGATAGCAGCTAGATCCCCGACACCCCTTTCCCGCAACAAAAAAAAAGATCCCCGATACCCCTGAAAAAAAGCTCCCCGATGACAGTCATCGTTGGAAATTTATTTCGTTTATTGACTAAGGTTGACAAACCCGTGGGCCCCAACATCAGTATACAATTAGGAGGAAGCTTTTTTTTCCAATGGGGCACTTGCTTGTGTACGGCTTGGACCTGATGGGTCCCCACTGCTAGTCTCTCGGTGTACATTCCTCTCCGGATTCCTCTTGTTTGTTGAGCAAGTTGACAACGGCATATGGCGGCGCCACGGCGAGCGCACACGGACGGCAAAGAACCGGAGCCGGGGAAGATGCCTTCATTCTTTCGAACATACCGCACTAGCCTGGTGGCTGCAATCCTCTCACCCAAAAGTTGTACTGCCCGGGTTCGATTCCAACTGGCGCAGTTGAAAAATATCTAACACTTGCAAAACTTCGTCCCTAGTTTACCCAGTTTTTCGCACACTCAACATTGTCTTGCCATTTTGAAAATAGCATATCTTTTTGACTTTGCATCATATGAAGATGTGCTATACACGAATGTTGATCAGCATGATGTTAACTAGTTGTTAGTTCCATTTTTCACCATGAATAAAATTTCCAACATTCTGTTATCCATGTTTGAAAAGTGCCTGCTGATTGAAATGCTCTGCCTCTGAAACATGCAGTTCCTTATCTGAAAATCACTTGGACAAGCAGCCATCACCGCTGTTGGATTCGATGTCATGCTTCTTCAATCCCCCCCGCAGGTATGAGGGGGAAATAAACTTCAGTCCCATGCTGCCGGTTGGGGAATGGAGCGAACTGGATTAAAGAGGGGGCCGGCGGCGCGACTGAAGAAGCACATCAGACGCGCCGTTGCTACCCTAACAAGCAGGTGCAATTCTTCTCGGGAAGAAGATGTGTCGTTGACACCCACACGTCACAAATCCCACAGTACTAACAAGTTCACACACAAGTACATCAAAAAAGGTAAACATTCGTATCAAACTCAGGTTCACAGGACACGTTCATATTCATAGCCAACATTCACAATCAAGAACTCAAAATATTCATATATACACAAGTTCAGCATGTCTATGCATCCAAATGATTGATAGATCACACGACAATATTCATAGATAATTCACAAAAAGATTCAGATATACACATGTTCAGTATGTTTATGCATCCAAATGATTGAGATCACAGCCAATATCATCCGTGGACGAACTTTAATTACCTAGGGTACAGACTGGTAAATGGTGTTCAGTCGGAGGTACTTCTTGCTAAAACTAATGCTTGTACGAGTAAACTTTCGAGTAGATGCAACACAAACAATCTGAACTTTGCTTGTAGGTTTATCCTCAAATAGTGGCCTCGTGCCGAGGGAGGTTTGAGCAACTTGGCCACTACTTTCATCCGACTAGTTTACTGGCTCATCTTGGTCCTGTAGCTCGTCAAAATTCTACATTGCAGACAAGAAAGGAGGCGGTTGATGAAATGAACCGCCCAATTTTTTTGTGCAGTTCAACTGAAGTGGAGCATCCTTGGCGTGCAGACTGGACTGCATTTTTCTGGGCTATGCGCCAAGCAATATTTTTGGCGTTCACTCTCCTAAAACTTGGAGTTTGACAAGTGGTTGATGCCAGTTGATACTCGAATGAATATAGGCACTTCTTCTTGTCAACATCGATGCTTCTCTGAGTGAACTTTGGAGTACATAGCAGCAACATAAGTATCTGTCCATCTGATCTTTTTGTGCAGTTCTACTAAAATCGCCCAATGTAATGATTTGCCCGCGAGTTCAGGCTCCAAGTTACTCCTTTATGAAATCGGCAAATAATAGCACAATACCAAATTACCAATACATATGACAAGCACAATAATCAGGATAAAGACTAGTACCAACCTATGTGAGTTAGCATATCAATTAGTATTTCCTTTGACTGGAAGCCGAGATAGGCGAAGCGACTGACAAGAAAGGAAGGAAGCAAGCCGAGAAAAGCGACTGACAGGAAAGGAAGGAAGCAGTCGAGGCAATGGAGCACACAAAGTTTTTGTGCAGTTCCACCAAAATCGAGCATCCGTGTTGGCACATATATTGAGAGAGTGAGATTACTCTAATAGTGGGACTAGTTGATGAAACATACACTAACAAATAGAAGCACCCTCATTATCTTAATGGGTAAATTTAGCAGCATAGTAGTCTTGCTTAAAGAGAGGTATTAGTTTATTTAATTATTGCTAATTAGCTCAACACTCAAAGCATTGCCATGTATTGTAGGTTGCAAAACTTTAACGTGCAAAGATAAAGGAGTTTCTCATGACAGTAGCAACACAGTAGCACGATACAAATAGAGATGACAACAAACTAATATGGATGAAGGCCTTAGGCCGGTACCAACCTGAGCAAAGAAGCTTATACATGTAGTCCCAGAAGAGATGATAAAGCACTCAGTCGAATCACTCAATAGTACATATTTTTGTGCACTTCAAATGTATGGTTGAAATCACTCTTGTTTACCAGTGATGATATTATATCGAAAGATTATTAAAAACTTCCAGTAGAGTTAAAGCACTGGCTGGGATACAGTTCATTGTATTGTCTTCTGTAGTTCCACTAAAATGTACGATTGGCACAACATGATCCCTGTTTGCATAAGTAGGAACATGGTGAAACCTTCATTAGCTTAGTGAGAAAGGAAAAAAAGACATTAGTATATTACTTTAACAGTAGCATCAAATTCATGATGGACAATACGCAAAACATTGCCTCATTGAACCAATGGCAATAAATTGACATGCGAAACAATAGCACTATTATGTCATGACACTACCAAGATTCCCTCCCTGCTCCACCACATGATTCACCTCCACAGACACACATACACACGTACATGATTCAGCATAGGGTGCTACTAAAGATTCTTTAACTCCGACAGGAAAATTAGGCAGCAATAAATTAGTGCTACTTAAGTACTCCTAATTAATTAAGTGACCTTGCAGGAGAGACAGCAGAAGTGGAAGGGCTCCCAAGAGGATTGTCTCACATGTAAGCTATACATTGCGGGAGCCCTTGAATGGCCTCAACTTAGCAAGATCACCTTGGCACTGTTGATCGTGTAGAGCTGGGTCACACATGCATCCAGAATCCAGTTAATTAGTATGATGTGTCGTCAACCCAAGTACTACTCTGCTGCCTTTCTCTATCTATCTCTACTCTACTCTTATCTACTCTACTCTTATAAAAAACAGAGTTGGTGATGATGGTCTGCCTGCCATCCTGCAATATAGGCCGTCCGATTTATATCTGATGGATAGGGAACTATGGCAATTTTGCAAAAAGGTACCCACACCCAAGTATGATTTATATCTTCTTCTTATCCTTCTCCTTCTTCTTCTTCTTCTTCTTCTCCTTCTCCTTCTTTCTTCTCCTTCTCCTTCTTCTTCTCCTTCTTCTTCTACTTCTTCTTCTCCTTCTTCTTCTCCTTCTTCTTCTCCTTCTTCTTCTCCTTCTTCTTCTCCTTCTTCTTCTCCTTCTTCTTCTTCTTCTTCTTCTTCTTCTTCAGAATTGGTTTTGTCAGTGAGGGAGTACAAGTGTACTAGTAAATAATAGCATTATTTTCTCATGGCAGTCGCAAAATAGAGATGAACACATGCATTAAATATCATTCTTACCTAAAGGAAGGTTATGGTGCCAATATGGACGATGAAGATTGGAACACAGATCTCCCTTTGTGCAGTTCCACCGAAATGAACCAATGGTTCCATCTGACATTCCAGTTAAACAACACAAAAGTCACTTCTTTTAAGAAGTGTTTTGTGTAGTGCACCAAAAGGTCGCAATAGCAACGAGGTGAAATGGATATCCCTGTTTGCACAAAAAGCTACAAAGGAAACAATTAGAGTCTCAAACAATTACTGGAAAAAACAATTGGCTAAACTTGTCATGGCTTATAACAGTGGCATGGCTTCATTTTACCCAGGGCATTAGATTAAGAACAACTAAATATTTGGTATAAGGGCATGGGACAGTGGGTGCACCAGCAGGCCAGCACCATGTACCTATACCGGGGCATAAAGTGGTGATTCAGAGTTTGTTGCCCCGAGAAACAAACATCCAAGAAACATATCTGGGTTGGTCCCATTTTTGTTCACTCTAGCCACCTACTCCTATGTGTGGATAGCAAGTCTAGTCCTGGTCATACCACTGTGTATAGCGTTTCCCCTATATTTCCATTTTCGATCAAGAGACCGGTTGGATGACCAGTCTGTACTACTTTCACCCCCTTTCCTTCCTGTTTGTACCAAGTTCGATGTACATACTAAACTTCCCCCCTTTATTTCTTGTTTGAACCAAGTACAAGATTCGACTCCATGAAGTAGCTTTACCTCTAACAATAGAAAAAAATAGGTGACGTTGGACCATCTGATCGAGAGGGGCTGAGAGGTAGAAAATGATGCACGTGCAGCGACGTAGCGAGCTGGGGATGTAGAGCTAGGCCGGCTTCGAAGGAAGATATACCTGAAGGTCATCGGGATGTCGATAGGTGGGTGGCGGGAGGCCAAATTTGCCCACACCAGGGCAACGACGAAGGGATCGGAGGACCTCCCGCGCCGGCGCTCGGCCAGAGATAACGATGCTGCTGGCAGTGGGTCTCCTCCCTCGTTGTCGAAGACGACCTAAACGCTGCCCCTCCTCCCCTTCACTGGCGGAGGGGGATACGTCCAGATCTGTAACCAGCGGTGAGGATAGAAAGGCAGTGGTACCACCGCTATCTTGTTTAGATCTGGAGAGGATGAGAGTGCGTGAATAGAGCAACCCTAGCAAGCAAGCGGAGGCTCCGACCTATACGTATATATATATATATATATATATATATATATATATATATATATATATATATATATATATATATATATATATATATATATATATATATATATATATAGTGGGGTAGTTTTGTTTTTTCACTCCATCAAAACAATCGTTTAAAATTGTGTACATGCTAGGTCGCCGTTTTTTCGAGTTGTTGATTGTTTTTTTAGATAGCTACCCGCTTATTCCAAGTGGTGTTACGGTGTGCCAGGTCGCACTTTGTATCCTCCATGTCTGGTACTAGACCCTGCATTAAATGAACAACCACCGCCTCGTAAAATTTGTAAACAAGCCCACGGCTAAAATTATCGGAAACGTGGGCTGCGCCAACATGCATTATTATTTATATTTTCTATGTGGGACTATCCTCAAAACAAACTGTGAGAGTACAATATTTATTGGGCCCCTTTGTAATTTGTGCTAAATTTTGACCAAAGATTTAACTGACAAAATATTAGTGCATGTTAACAAAAATTATATCCTTTGATTCGTATTTGAACATAGTTTTCAATGATGTAATTTTTTGTGACATGCATGATCTTTTGGTTAGTTAAATTTATAGTCAAAATTTGGCACAGATTATCATAGGGACCAATAAACCAGGACGGAGCTCCTCGTCTGTCGTCCAAAATACTACTGTACATTATATGACTAGCCGCTCTATTTACATGCGGGACATCAAAGAATCTGGGCCCGTGTGCCATCCACCAAATCACAGCGAGGTGCTACAGTCGAGACTCCGGTCACCCAGGTGTGGCCGTCCTGACCCGTCATATCACAAAACCCACACCTTTACCAGCAGTGGTAAAGTGGCTTCGAAGTTGGACTGGATGAAGCAACCATCATTTCACGGGAACGCTCGTTGAAGCCCTTTCTCCCCTTTCTTGAAGAAAACCTCACTCCAGGCTACTCACTTCTGCCATTTTTCTTCTATACCGATGAAGAAAAGGTGGGCAAATCAGTGATGCTACTATATTTTCATTCCAAGAATCTTCTTTTTGCGAAGCACCGACCGATTCTCACAGCCTATTCTTTTCCCGTTTTCATTGCGATTGTTGTTTCCTTTCGATTGCTTTTTGTTTGTTAGTTTGTTGATGGATCCTGTAGCAGTAGGAAAAGAGTTGCCGACGGACAACCGAGTAGAGACAGAGATCTCCAGGAAGCGAGCATCGACCAACGAGTTGCCTATGTTGGCCGGCCAACCCATGGAGACGAAGAACTCCAAGAAGCAAGCACTTGCCAAAGAGTTGATGACGTTGGTGGACGAACTCCTCAAAGAAAGCTGGAAGAATAGCAAGGGCCCCACCGTGCCTACCCTAGAAACTCTAATGGCCACCTATGAGAGGCTCAAGGCCGAGTTTGAGGATATAGTCGCCATTGAGAAGCAGTATTTCCCTGGTAAGGCGATGGCCCCCATCGAGGAGATGGCTCCTGTAGGGATGGGATCCCCCGGTGAGCTGGACAAGGTAAAAAATAATGGCTTACCATAGTTGTGGTTTTTGATTATTTGCAATGTGCTTGTTAATATGTTAGGGTTGTGCAGGTGCCGGTGGACGTCCTTGATGATACCCATGTCGCGGTCCGTCCTGTGGACAATGCACATGCATCGTTTTTGATGTCGCGGTCCGTCCTGTGGACATCGCCCGGAGATCGATTCTGATGCCGTTGTCCGTCCTGTGGACATCGCCCCAGAGATCGATTCTGATGCCGCTGTCCGTCCTGTGGACATCACCTTAGAGATCTATCGGTGCACTAAAGTTCGGGCCCTTTAGGTTCCCATACTTGTGCACGGGCAGTTGCAGCCATACCGATGGCAAGGCCTGCCGGGGATAGCTGGGAGCGAATACGAGACGACCAAGGCGACATCCGAGCCAGTAATCAGAGAACAGAAGACAAGTTGAGGCCCTGGCAAGACCATCGCCCTTGAGGTTGAGAGATCTGGCACCATCGACAATGTCAAGGCCAAGATCCAGGGGCGTCTGTGTGGTGGCATGCATATCTCTATGAAGACCAAAAGGCAAAGTTCCCGGTAAGGTTCTTGCTGGGTACGTTTGTGAGGCCGCGGGAAGGCTTGCACACGGCAAGGTCTCGCCACCCTGCCACTACTCCAGCGCAGCGACTAGCCTGCCAGCCTGGCAAGCACTTGCGTGGCGGCATGCGGGTCTTCGTGAAGATCCTGCCACCGCTCCAGCGCAGTGGCTAGCCAGTCAGCTCGGCATTGCATGCCTCGTCATCCTGGATGCGTGTGAAGACGGGGTGAGGCGGCGACAGACAGGAAGGGCTCTATTTCCATCCCCGATAAAGTTAGGGGGCACGTAAATGGCGCATTTAATGTGTTTGTCCTAAGACGTCAGGTGTAAGCATATACACAGTAGCGACTTTACACCTCCTATGTGCATGTATGCCACTATGGTCGCCCCTTGGTATAAAAGGAGGCTCAAGGCGATACAGGGAGGGACTTTTGGACTTTCCGGTCCAGTTTGCATGCGTAGCAGCTAGCCGAAGCTCAAGAACACTCAATACTCTAAAATCAGGACTAGGGTTTTACGCTTCTCAGTGGCCCGAACCTGGGTAAAAATCCCTCATGTTGATCATTAGATCTGCTCTTTGCGCATTCCTCTTCCCTGAACCATAGAAGGGATGCACGTGATCCCATAGGCGTCGTTTCCTCGACATCTTTGGCGCGCCAGGTAGGGGGATCTGGTTGTGCAAACCTGATCTAGCAGTTAGTGCATCAGTTTCTTCAACGTCTTCATTTCCATGTCTCCCAAGAAGAAGGGTATCATGGTGATCGGTTCATCGGCGGTCGACCTGCCCATACTAACATGGAGGGGCGACAGGGTAGGCGCGGATGGCGGTGGAGGTGGAGATCACGAGCATGCACGGTACTCTGGTGACCGGAGCCAGGCGAGCGGTATCGTCTGCGGCCACGACGACGACCCGCGCACCACTGGATCCAAGGACGGAGCAGTGCTGCCTACGGGCGGCGCGGCAACCTCCAAGAGTGGAAAGGCGACCTCCAAGACACCCCCGCCAGCCCATGCGTCGTGGTCTTCCCAGCTCGTGCACAACGAGCAGTGCCGCGATGCTGGTGACCCCGAGCGTCCCCATGGAAAGGGCCCTCAGCATCATTTCTGAGATGCGCCAGGCCAACATGCATGCCAAGATGCTGGTGGAAAAAGCGCACGGCCGCGAAATCGTGATAGAGCTCCATCTAACATAGTTGGAAGTCAGAGCACCTCACGTTCCTCGCGCATGTCGCTGTCGCCCACACCAGCAGAAGCGTTGGCACGAGCGCAGCTACTCCTGGATTTCCCTCCCGCTGCGGAGAAGCACGAAGAATGGAGAGCTACTATCCAGAGCCTTATTGGTTTCGCCAATAAGGATGGGCACCAGGAGGCAGGTCCTATGCGACACCGGTCAACCAAGCCGACGCGTGCTGATGGCGGAAGGATCGGAGGCGCTGCAACCACAGTGCGCTCTCCTCCACCACGACAGCAACGGTCGCCAGCTCGGCGGGTTAATGCTCGCGATGATGGATCCACGGCATCGTCCGATCCACGAGCTCGCCACGATCAACGTCAAGTCCTTCGGGAACGGGTCAAAGAAGATGCTCGAACTACCATCGAGCGGCGGCGGGAAACGCGCCATCAATCTGATAGGCGCGCAGGGCCCACTATTGACAGGCCTGCGCCGGGGGATTATGGTGACTTGCCTTACAAGGTGGGTTTTCCAGCTTTTATCCGTGAGCTGCGGCGGTTCCAGTGGCCCACTTCCCGCATGTTCAAACCAGAGGTCGCGGAGAAATACGATGTCAAGACTCATCCAGCTGAGTTCCTGAGCATCTACACCATCGCGAGGCAAGCTGCCAGGGCTCGAGACGGCAAGGTGCTCGCCAACTACTTCCCGTTGGTGCTCAAGCCCAATGTTAGGTCGTGGTTGATGCACTTTCCAGTAGATTCCATCTCCTCTTGGTCGGATCTATGCCATGAGTTTGTTGGCGCCTTTACCGGAGGCCACCAAGCTCCTGGCCATGCAAGTGATTTACATCTCATCCCGCAGAAGGATGGTGAATCCTTGCGCAAGTACATACAGAGATTCAGTTGTGTGCAGTACAACATCCTAGATGTTCATCCAGCCGCTGTCATCAGCGCATTTCATCAGAATGTGCACAACTGCAAGATGTGTGAAGAGCTGGTGATGAACAAGGTTAGGTATGTTGCCGAGCTTTATGTTTTGGCGGATAGGTGTGATCGGGATGAAGAAGGAAGTACCCCAGCAAAGATGCCGGCGCGGGAACTGATTTCAGAGATGAAGACATCGTCGCCCCGGCAAATAAGGGTCGACGACGTAACAGGAAGTGCAAGGGAAAAACCATGCTTGCGGTCGAGGAATCGGCAACCCCGGCACCACCAAGAAGGCCAAGGTTGATGACCTCGGCAAAGATATTGCCGGGTGTGCCGCCTGCCAGGCCTTGGCGGCTGTCGACAAGCCAGAAGGCTCCGACAAGCAATATTGCAAGATCCATCGCACCAAGGGCCATGACCTCCAGAACTGCCGGCAAGTCGGGCAGCTTGTAGAGAGGCAGAAAGCTGAGTATGAAAGGCGAGAGAAGGAGAAGGGCCAGGATGGTGCTGGGGGGTCCGACAAGAAGCATGGTGGCCGAGGGGGCCGCCATGGCAAGGACAAGCAACAGGAGAGGCCTGCTCGAGGTCGCGACAAGAAAGAGGGAGATGATGACCATGAAGAGGATGACGAGTCCAGCGAGCATGAGTTTCAAAAAGCTACAGAAGCCATGTGCATTGATGGTGGCGCCCCGTTGAATTCTTCTCACTACCAACTTAAACAGTGGGCACGTGAGATTAATGCGGCAGAGCCATCGATCGATGCTCAGAAGCCATTGAAATGGTCCAACATGCCTATCATTTTTTACGCTGAGGATCACCCTGATCGCACAACCGTGGTCGGGTGTTTGCCATTGTTGGTTTCGCCTACGATTGGCAACCTCAAGGTGACAAAAATGCTAGTTGAAGGTGGGGCCGGTTTGAACTTGATCTCACACAAGGTGATCAAGAGGTTGCAAGTTCCTGATGGAGATCTCGAAGAGACGGACACGTTTCAAGGGATCAACCCGGGAAGAAGCCAACTGAAAGGTAAGATCACACTACCAGTTACATTTGGGGGTGAGCTGAACTACAGGATTGATGAGATAGTTTTTGATGTCGCCAAGATCCTATTGCCGTATAACGGGATCCTTGGCTGTCCAGCACTGGCCAAGTTTATGGCGGCGTCGCATTACGCGTACAATACACTGAAGGTGCCCGACCTGATGAGCATCATCACTGTCGCCTCCGACAAGAAAGACACACTCATCTGCACCGACCAACTCTACCGGGAGGCAGTTGTAGCACCTGCCGTCAAGGCGCTTGCTCCAGCCACTGGAGCTCCCGGGGGGAAGAAGACCGGCAAGACCTCTTGCACCCACTCTGGCAAGCACGCCTCCTTGGAGTGCTGCGTTCCTGTTGAGGAAGTGCCAGAGAGCTCCACCGGTAAGAGCAAGAAACCCAAGGAAGCACCACCAGAAACTAAGAAGGTGCCCGTCAAGGAGGACGGCATGGGCGGAGCTTTCACTATAAGCTCTACCCTCGACAGCAAATAGGAAAGCGTGCTCATTGCCTTCCTGCGGGCGAATGTTGATGTGTTTGCATGGCAAGCATCTGACATCCCCGGCGTTCCCAGGGAGATGATTGAGCACCATCTTGCGGTCTATCCTCATGCGTGGCCCGTCAAGCAGAAGGTCAGGAAGCAAGCTTTGTAGAGGCAAGAGTTTATCACTGAAGAGATTAGGAAGCTAGAAGCGGCAGGCTTGGTCAGAGGAGTGCTCCACCCAACATGGTTGGCCAATCCGGTGGTGGTGCGCAAGGCGAATGGAAAATGGAGGCTTTGCATTGATTATACAGATATCAACAAAGCCTGTCCAAAGGATCCTTTCCCCTCGCCACACATCGACCAGATTGTGGACTCCACGTCCGGGTGCGACTTGCTATTGTTTCTTGACGCCTACTCAGGGTACCATCAAATCTTCATGAAGAAGGAAGATGAAGAGAAGACCGCGTTTATCACCCCATGTGGTACGTATTGTTTTATATAAATGCCTTTCAGGTTGAAAAGCGCTGGTTCAACATTTGCAAGAGCAGTTCAGATCGGTTTTGAGCCCTAGCTACATAGAAATATGGAAGCTTATATGGATGACATAGTGGTCAAAACCAAGGACAAGGCAACATTCATACAAGATCTAGAAGAAACATTTGCAAATTTGCACAAGATCAATCTCAAGCTCAATCCTGAGAAGTGTGTGTTTGGAATCCCATCCGACAACTTCTCGAATTCTTTGTATCTCAGCGAGGGATCAAGGCAAACCCCGACAAGATGAAGGCGATTGAGCAGACAGAAGCACCAAGACGAGTCAAAGATATGCGTTGACTTGCTGGTTGTGTTGCTGCTTTAAGCAGGTTCATCTCCAAATCTGCTGAGTGCGCCCTGCCCTTTTCTAAGATCTTGAAAAAGGAAGGTCCAATGAAATGGACTCCGGAAGCGTAGGCAGCACTGCAAGATTTCGAAAGGTACCTCTCCTCTACGCCGACACTAGTTGCGCCTAAGCCACAAGAGCCGTTGCTGCTGTATCTAGCGGGCAGCGAATCAAGTGGTCAGTGTTGCGCTAGTGGCACCGAGAGAAGTAGATGAAGAAACAACGGCAGCGGCAAGGCTGTCAAATGACGAGCCAGGATCATCTCTGGCAAAGTCTGGCGCCGGCAAGGAGGGACCCTCCCCGGCAGAGTCTGGTGCCGACAAGGTGGGATCTGCGCAAGCAAATGAAGTGACACAGAAGAAGAAGATGGTGCAGCACCCAGTTTATTTTGTCAGCTCCCTCTTGCAGGGGCTAGATCAAGATACTCTGGTGTGCAGAAGTTGCTCTTCGGCTTCCTTATGGCCTCAAGGAAGCTGCACCACTATTTTCAGGAACATGAGATCATCGTCATCACTCGCTTCCCGTTGCAACGGATCTTGCATAACCCAGATGCGACTGGAAGGATTGTGGAGTGGGCGTTAGAACTGTCAAGCTTTGGTCTCAGGTTTGAAAGCACTTCAATGATTCAGAGCAGAGCCTTGGCGGAGTTCATTGTGGAATGGACCTCAACGCCTGACGAGGAGATTCAAGAGACCACTCTCCAGGGCAAGGAAATGAGCCGTGACTGGATTATGTACTTTGATGGGGCTTTCTCGCTGCAAGGCGCCGGTGCTGGTGTGCTACTTTTGCACCCACCGGAGAGCACCTCAAGTACGTAGTCCAGATGCACTTTCCCCGGGAGAGATCAACAAACAACACTGCAGAATATGAGGGACTGCTTGCCGGTCTCAGGATCACGGCAGACCTTGGAATTAGGAAGCTCATTGTCAGAGGTGATTCACAGCTTGTCGTCAAGCAAGTTAATAAAGATTATCAGAGCCCGTTGATGGAAGCTTATGTTGACTAAGTGAGGAAATTGGAGGAGCGTTTTGACGGTCTACAAGCAGAGCATGTTCCCCGAGTACAGAATAGCATTGCTGACGACCTGTCAAAACGTGTTGCCCTCAAGTTACCTATGGAACCTGGGACTTTTGTGCTCCAACTGACTCAGCCATCCGTTGAACCATTAGCAAGGCAAGATAAGAGAAGGAAGTTGGGCTCCGGGAAATACTTTCCCGCTGAGCTCCCAGGGGCCACCAGCAAGGAAGTTGCCGGGGACGATGAGGGAGTCCTGGACTAAGGGGTCCCCGGGCATCCGGCCTGTTGGCCATGGGCCGGACTGACGGGCTATGAAGATACAAGGACCGAAGACTCTACCCGTGTCCGGATGGGACTCTCCTTGGCGTGGAAGGCAAGCTTGGTGACCAAATATGAAGATTCCTTTCTCTGTAACCGACTTTTTGTAACCCTAGTCCCCTCCGGTGTCTATATAAATCGGAGGGCCTAGTCCGGAAAAGGATATATAGTCATCCATGCTAGACTTCTAGGGTTTAGCCATTACGATCTCGTGGTAGATCAACTCTTGTAATACTCATATTCATCAAGAACAATCAAGCAGGAAGTAGGGTATTACCTCCATAGAGAGGGCCCGAACCTGGGTAAACATTGTGTCCCCCGTCTCCTGTTACCATCACCCTTAGACGCACAGTTCGGGACCCCCTACCCGAGATCCGCCTGTTTTGACACCGACATTGGTGCTTTCATTAAGAGTTCCACTGTGCCGTCCTCAAAAGGTTGATGGCTCCTCCAATCGTGAACAACGATGCTGTCCAAGGGAAAGCCTTCCTCCCCGGACAGATCTTCGTGTTCGGCGGCTTCGCACTGCGGGCCAACTCGCTTGGCCATCTGGAGCAGATCGACAGCTACGCCCCTGGCCATCAGGTCAGATTTGGGAGCTTGAACTACGTCGCGGATATCCGTGGAGACTTGATCTTCGACGGATTCGAGACCGCGGCAATCGCTCCCCGTCGCCATGATGAATATGACTTAAATCTATCATCGGACCATACTCAGGAAATTGCACCTGTAACCGCTCTGGCCTTAGATCCGGAGCAGATCGCGCCATCCGAGGACGGGAATCTCAACCCCGCCATGGAGGCCGCAGACTCCGCGGCGTTGGAGCCGCACACAGACCTAACCTCAGGTGATGTTTGTGTCACCGGAACCTCGGACTTGATTCCGGCCATAAGTTCCGAGCCATGTACGTCCGCGTATGTCAAGCAGGATCGGTCATCGATCGCCGAATTCAGCGTCACGGACATCTTTTGGCACTCACCTTTAGGCGATGTGCTGAACACGTTAAAGAATCTATCCCTAGCGGGGGACTCTCAGCCAAATTATATCCGGTTTGAACGGGAGGCTGATGGTGGAGAATTTCGTTTCCCACCCACCGCCCACTTCATAGCCACTGTCGAAGACCTAACCGACACGCTTGACTATGACTCTGAGGGCATCGACAGTATGGACGACGATGCCGGAGAAGAGGAGGCCCAAAATCCGCCGTTCACCGAACGATGGACGGCCACTTCCTCATATGACGTATACATGGTGGATGCACCAAAAGATAATAGCGGCGGCGACAAGGAGAACCCAGCGAAGGATGACCCTCCTAAGACACAACCGAAGCTCCGTCGTCAGCGGTGCCGCTCTAAATCGCGCCGCAGCAAAGACAGCAACACCGGCACAAGAGACGATAATACTCTGGATGGTGCCGAAGACACAGAAGACCCCGACGAACAAACTGTCGAACAAGACAATCGGGAAGATGGGCAAGTCAGCCTTGATGAACATGCCATAGAAGAAGACTCGGAGGATGGTAGTTATCATCCACTCTCCAAGGAGGAGGTGAGCCTCGGCAATGAAGATTTCATCTTGACTAAGCAACCTCTCGAGCAGGAGCGCTTTAAGCTTCAGCTAATAGCCACTGCGAGGAGCCTGAGAAAGAAGCAGCAGCAGATTCAAGCTGATCAAGATCTGCTCAATGACAGATGGTTCGATGTCCTGGCAGCTGAGGAATACGACCTTAAACGCCCAACCAAAATTTACCCGAAGCGCAAATTGCTACCTCAGTTCGATGACGAGGCGCCAGAACCCGCACTAGCATCGCACAATGCGGCTGACCGACCACCGCGCGGTCGGGATAAAATGACAACTCAAGCCGAAAACCAGACTGTCCCACCTCACCGTAAAGGCAGGGATAAGACAGCTCGTGGTTATACATATGACCTTCGTCAAGACCTGGACAGTAGAGCAGGGCATACAAGATCGATCTATGGATTGTGAGGACGTGCCTTGACACGCGAGGATAGCTATCTATTCGGACGTGACAAACCTAGTCACACCCGGGCCGAAAACCGCAGACGGACTCCATCGGAGCTACATCGCGATGCAGCCCGATATAGAGGCGCCGCACACCCTCTTTGCTTCACTGATGAAGTAATGGATCATGAATTCCCAGAAGGGTTCAAACCTACAAACATCGAATCATATGATGGAACAACCGATCCCGCGGTATGGATCGAGTATTTTATTCTCCACATCCACATGGCCCGCGGGGATGACCTTCATGCCATCAAATACCTCCCACTAAAACTCAAAGGGCCAGCTCGGCACTGGCTAAACAGCCTGCCTGAAAATTCTATTGGCAGCTGGGAGGACTTGGAAGAAGCTTTCCTTGACAACTTACAAGGTACATATGTCCGGCCACCAGATGCCGATGACTTAAGTCCCATATTCCAACAGCCTGGAGAGTCAGCCAGGAAATTCTAGACTAGGTTCCTAAGTAAAAAGAACCAGATTGTCGACTGTCCGGATGCCGAAGCCCTAGCGGCATTTAAACAAAGCATCCGTGACGAATGGCTCGCCCGCCACCTCAGCTAGGAAAAGCCGAAGTCCATGGCAGCCCTCACGGCACTCATGACCCGCTTCTGTGCGGGTGAGGATAGTTGGCTGGCCCGCAGCAAAAACACAGCAAGCGAAATAAGCACCTCCGAGGGCAAAAATAGCAATGGCAAGCTCCGACGCAACAGACACAAAAGCCAAAGCAATGGCGACAACACCGATGACACGACAGTTAACGCCGGATTCAGTGGCTCCAAGTCCGGTCAGCGGAAGAAGCCATATAAGAGAAACAGTCAGGGACCATCCAGCTTAGACCGCATACTCGATCATCCATGCCAAATACACGGCACCCCGGACAAACCAGCCAATCATACAAACAGAGATTGTTGGGGTTTTAAACAGGTCGGTAAGTTAAATGCAGAGAACAAGGAAAAGGGGTCGCAAAGCAAGGACGACGATGAGGAGCCCCAGCAACCAAACACAGGGGGACAAAAGAAGTTTCCCCCTCAGGTCAAAACGAGGAACATGATATATGCCACACACATCCCTAAGAGGGAGCGCAAGCGTGCGCTCAGGGACGTCTATGCGATAGAGCCAGTCGCCCCAAAATTCAATCCATGGTCGTCATGCCCGATCACCTTTGGTCGCCGGGATCATCCGAACAGTATCCGTCATGGCGGTTCAGCCGCACTGGTCCTCGACCCAATCATTGATGGATTCCACCTGACGCGAGTCCTCATGGACGGTGGCAGAAAATTCAATTTGCTCTATCAGGATACAGTGCACAAAATGGGCATTGACCCATCAAGGATCAAGCCCACAAAGACTACCTTTAAAGGAGTCATACCAGGTGTGGAGGCTCGCTGTACGGGCTCAATTACGCTAGAGGTTGTCTTCGGATCTCCGGACAACTTCCGAAGTGAAGAGTTAATCTTTGATATTGTCCCTTTTCGTAGCGGCTATCACACACTGCTTGGACGAACCACATTTGCTCGATTCAATGCGGTGCCTCATTATGCTTACCTCAAGCTCAAGATGCCCGGGCCACGCGGCGTCATAACAGTTAATGGAAACACGGAACGTTCCCTCCGTACCGAGGAACACACTGCTGCCTTAGCAGCAGAAGTACAGAGCGGCCTTTTCAAACAGAACCTTAATTCGGCGGCCAAGCTCCCGGACACTGTCAACAGGGTCCGGACTATTCTTCAGAAGGAGAACTTGGCTCGTCAAGAGCTCGACTAGCAATTTGGCCTCTGTCTCAGGCCCACTGAAGTGGCGGCATTTGTACCGCGCATACATAACTATGCACTCAAAATACCATGGGCATAGACGGAGGCATAACTAGCTTGTGATCCGCAATACGGCTCGACCGCTCCCGGACACACATACTTTCACTGTTTCTCTTTCCCCTTTTCAGGTCTCTTTTCCACAGGCTTTCCCTGATGGCTTGATCATCGGTCCTGTCAAAGGATAAACACACCAAGATGACAAGAAGCACAAGCATACAGGGGAATTTCTAGGTGTTTTCTTTAGCGATCACTCTACTTGTTTTCAGGACCCACACGTAGCTCTCCCTTGGTCGCGGCATGTCAAATAGCCCATTGCTTATTGTCGGATTTCGGGTTCTGGCACACCCTCTAGGTTCGAACTCTGGGGTGCACGCGGCGATCTCACCCCCTACCTACCTGCACCTCGTCGCCTCGCAAGGATCTAAACTATACAAAGAGCAACACAAGGGACACAAGGTTTATCTTGGTTCGGGCCACCATTGTGGTGTAATACCCTACCCAAAGGTGTGGTGTGGTGGATTGCCTCGGGGGCTGATGATGAACAATACAAGAAAGAACAGCCTCATGAGGGTCATTCTTGGCAGTGCGACAAACTGCTAGGGGAGTTCGGTCGCTCTCTCTCTCTAGATTGCTTGACCTCTAGCTCGCTCTGGATTCCCGATCCCTCTACCCTGTGGGAGGCTAGTCCTATTTATAGGAGAGGCCCCGGCCTCTTCCCAAATATTGAGCGGGAAGGGCGCCAACAATTGGCCATTTTGAAGGGGAACATCTAGTACACTTATCCTGACTAAAGTTGGTCCTCGCCTGTCAAAGGCTCTGACGGTGACACCGGCTTGGGCTCCACGATGACCTCCTTCCTACCGTTGTGATGGTCTTGGTCTTATTGCATCGAAATGGTTGCCTTTGCTTGATGCTCTCGCCTGCGCTTGCTTCCTTTGCACCAAAGAGGAAATGAGGACACTGCGCGGGCAGGCGCCCTCCTAGCGCCCCCGGTCGTCATGGCTTGCTTCATGGGCACCTCGTGAGGTACCCTGCCTTGATCTCTCCGCCTCCTCGCGAGCCAGCCTGACGAGGCCGTGCCTGAGGAAGCTTCCTGTCGTCCGCCCCCGGGTGGCTTGGCCCCTCGCGAGGGTCTTGAGCTTGTCTTGATGAAGATGGGCCGTCTGGGCCACCCCTTGAGCCACGCCGCAGGCCGCAGCGAGCAAGTCTGGGTACCCCGTGCCCTGAACGCCGACAAGAGCCCCGGGCCCAAGGCGCGCTGGACTCAGCTGAGGAGAAGCGAAGGGGCAAGTCTGGTGCCACGGGCCCTAACAGCCTCTTGGCCTTAGGCGCGCTGTGGCGGTTGATTGGACGTGGGCGTCTCGCTTTCCTGACGCCTTGGCAACTGCGCGAATCGACAAAAGAGCGGCACCCGTCTAGGCTTTACCTCCTTTGCCTTCTCCAGTCATTGCCCAGATCCCCTTTCTTGTGCCTATCCTTCCTGCTTCCGAAATCTCTAGATCTACTTCGACCGCGTACCCTAGCGAGATATGGCGCCTCGCCAGACCCCGGCCGGAGCTTGGTACTCGCCTGCTTTGGACTCCCCTAACGTGTCAGAGAAGAGTCTTGCCCGGGCGCGCCGGATGGTGGCGGCGCAAGGCAACAACGGGGCAGCGGTGCTCGTGGCTGGCTCCGCCTTCCCGAGGACCAAGGAAGCACCTTCTATCCGCTCTTCGTGGCGCCATTGCTGCCGGTCTGGTGCCTCCTTTTCCGAAGTTCTTCTTTTTCGCCCTTCGCCATTACTGATCGCAAGCTCTGCACCTCCACCCCAACTCTGTTCTTCTCCTGGCGATCTTCGCCTACTATTGTGAGGGTCATGTCGGGGTGCAGCCCTCAGTGGCCTTGCTGCGCCACTACTTCTACCTACGGGCCTCTCGCGGCCCCATCACCGCATGCGCGAGCTTGGTCGCGTACGGCAGCTCCAACACCATCTCGAAGCCTGGGAAGAGGATTGAAGGCTTCAGGAGCAAGTGGGTCATGGTAGATGCTGGGCGCATCCATCCTCGGTTGATTCTGCCCACGGAGTAGCCCACGCCCATCGAAGATTGGTCTCGCGCAGAACTCGTGGATCCCCGCGCGAAGCCAGTGCTGGAGAAGATGAACGCGGACCTGTGGCCGGGCAACATGGCAACGGCGAAGCTGACCGGGGCGTCGCTCCTGAGGGAGTTCCTGGAGCACCGGGTGGCCCCGCTTTGTCAGTACTCGCTTCCGCTGTGGAGGCCTCGCCCGAGCCCCGTAGTCTTGGCCGACGAAGATCTGGCCACGGTCCTCCAATCTTTGGGCGGGGGAGACGTGGTGAGGCTGGAGGGTGCTCCTGTACCCCTGTTCCTTCGAGATGATTGGGAGCAGGTGGTGGACTCCATGCCCGCTTTCAACGGGGACGGGCATGTGCCGGCGGAGATTCTCGAGGACCCGGCGGCCCTGGCGACGGTGAACGCGTCCTCCGGCGACTCCAACGGAGAGGAGGAAGAAAAGGAGCGGGGAGAGGGGCCCGACTCAGAGGCGACCGACGGGGAGTCGAGAGCGCCCCTCCCCCGGCGCAGGTCCCGCGCTCTCCGCCTCTTGACGGACGACGATAAGGATGTCGATGAGCGGGGTGGTGAGAGCTTGCCCCTGATCCCGAAGAAGGACAGGACAGGGCTCGTGAAAGTGCGTTATATCGACTAGAGGGGGGTGAATAGGCGATTTTTATGAATTCTTCACTGAGGAATTTGCCGGTGAGGAAATTCCTTAGCGAAGAACTACTTGCAGCGGAATAAGTACTCAGAAGTAAGCATAACAGAATACGGGCATGGTCATCATGATGAAATGAAGACAATCAAAGAGTACTGAGAGCGTAAACATAGGATAACACAAGATGAAGACAAACAGATGAAGAAATTGAACGAGGAAATTGAGAAAGTCTTGATCAAAGTCTTCAAACACAGATATGAACAAACACTCAACACAAGAATGAGGAAATGAAAGGGTTGAGGAAATAGAACCAGTTAGGTTGGTGAAGACAATGATTTGGTAGACCAGTTCCAACTGCTGTCTCGGTTATACGTCTGGTTGGAGCGGCTGAGTATTTAAACTCGAGGACACAGCCCCGGACACCCGATCACCGAGCACGCAGCTCAGACACCAAGTCCTCACCGTATTCTCCTTGAACTAAGGTCACAGACCTCGTCCAATCACTCGTGGTAAGTCTTGAGCGACTTCCAAACCTTCACAGACTTGGTCACTCGGCGATCCACAATTCCTCTTGGATGCTCTAGACCATGACGCCTAACCGTCTGGAAGAAGCACAGTCTTCAAAGGTAACAAGCGTCGGATCCACGCAGGATCAATTTCTTGATGATGCTCAATCACTTTGGGTTTGTAGGGTTTGGTTTTGGGTTTTCCTCACTTGATGATTTTCTCTCAAAGTCCTCGGAGGATGGGTTGCTCTCAAATGACAAGTGTCAAGTTCTCTCGGAGCAGCCAACCAGCTAGTGGTTGTAGGGGCGGCTATTTATAGCCTAGGAGCAGCCCGACATGATAAGACATAAATGCCCTTCAATGATATGACCGTTAGGTGGATAAGATATTTTGGGACAGGTGGCGAAAGACAACAACGGTCGGAAATTTGACTCTCAAATTCCTCGGGGCTATCATGTTCCTCTTTGTGTAGGCAATCCAGACTGGCGAATTCCTAACTCCTCGGTCGAGAACAAATTCCTCGGCGACGTAAGAACTTCGTCTCTCACATGAAGAAATTGACTGAGCTGTATGAGATTTCAAAGGCTTCACTCGAAGGGATTGGTAGGTGTAGGATTTTGAGTTGAGCATCACATGGAAATTTTTCCTTAGTATTTCCTCGACCCCCTTTAACAAAGACGGTGTTTCCTATGACTCAAGAAAGAGAAAATGAAACTACGAAAACAAAAGTCTTCACGCTTCATGTTCCTCAAATGAATACCAAGTCTTCAAGGTCACACCAATTTCTTCACTTTCAAAGTCTTCAGAAAGTCTTCAGAATATCAAAGTCTTCGAAGAAGAACTTCATTTTTAGGGGTCGACTTTTCTGTAAATATCAAACTCCTCATAGACTTATAGACCTGTGTACACTCACAAAGCGCATTAGTTACTTAACCTATAAGTCTTCAATACACCAAAATCACTAAGGGGCACTAGATGCACTTACAATCTCCCCCTTTTTGGTGATTGATGACAATATAGGTTAAGTTTTCAACGGGGATAAACATATGAATTGTAAATACTGATAATGAGGAATTTGATTGCAAGATATAGAAGAACTCCCCCTGAAGATGTGCATAGTGAGGAATTTGCTTTTGAGGCAATGCACATTTGAAGAATTGAATCATGGAGATCTCCCCCTATATCTTGTAATTCATACACGCATTTGACATATAATATGAAGAATTTGAAATGCATGATGAAATATGGTGCTTGATGTTATTCAAAGTATGCAAAATAACGCATCAAGAGTATCAGAGCCCAAATCAATTTGCTGTGAAGATTTTCAAGGAGCTCACGAGAATCAGAGCATAGTGCAGGAGCTTAATGCATCAAAAGTATCAAAGCACCATCGGGTTTAAGATTACAACTTGATCCAATAAAAGTTTCAGAAGAACGAGAGTTGTAACTTAACAAGAATACTATATATAGACAATAAACTAGACCCGCTTGAAGACTAACTCAAATTTCTCCCCCTTTGTCATCAAATGACCAAAAGGATCGAAACTGAGGACTAACGCTCTTGAAGAATTTCAAGTTGAATACGGAGCGCCAGCATTGTTGGGGTTGTTTGTTGAAGTAGGACCAGCCGCGGTGTCTTCCAAGTCTTCATTTTCATCAGTGTCGCGAGATGAAGAATAGGAGCTGGCCACCAAGGAAGGAACTTTGACCTTCTTGAATTTCTTCGGAGGAGGTGCAGACCAGTCAAATTCTTCCTTGAGTCCCATGGACGTCAGTTCTTCTTCACTGTAGACATGTGAAAGAATAGCCCAGGTGCGTTTGAAGGTTTCATGGAGGTAGTAGTGGTTTTTCTTCACTGCATTGTGTGTTGAGGTCATGTTGTGAAGAAAAGTACCAAACTGACGTTTGACCCATTTATGATTACGATCAACCTTCTGATGAAGACTGAGGAGTAACTCACGATCGTCATCACCACAGGTGCGAGCTTGAGGACTTTGCTTGACCGAGGTATTTGTGGCGAGTCATGTGTGGCGAGTCATCATTGGTGGAGTAGGATGCTGCTTTGAAACTGTCCATCCAATGGACGAATGCCTTCATCGATCACAGTAGTAGCCTTGCCCTTGTCATCATCTGAGGTAAATGTCCGTTTGAGGACTTCAATCGGAGGCAAGTAGCTGCAGTGGTTCAAAGTATCAGCCTTGTAATTGAGTGAAGACCTTGACCTGATGAGTCTCATAATCCAAGGCGCATAAGGCTTCAGCTCAAATGGTGACATAGCTATGTTTGCCAGAGTCCTCATGAAGAAATCATGGAAGTTGACGGGAACGCCATGGATGATGTTGAAAAGCATATTCTTCATGATGCCAACGACTTCTTCATCGTTCGAGTCGTGGCCTTTGATAGGACTCATTGTCTTCGTCAGAATCCGATAGACAGTCCGAGGCACATATAGTAATTCCTTGACGAGGAATTTGGTTCTTGGGGCCTGCCTTGGTTTCAAAGGCTTCATCAGCACTTGCATATAGTGATTTGAAAGTTCTTTTTCGTCGTAGATACGACGTGCACCATCAACAGGTGCAGTCTGAGGATCAGCAGCAGCAGTTTCATCAGCACTAGTGGCTGGAATTTCTTCATGCACAGAACCAGTGGGTTGATTTTCTTCAAAGTCCACTTGGACTGTTTGTGTAGGGGACTGAGGAATCTGTAGGAGCGGGGTGAAGAGAGGAGTATTGGGATGTTGACTGTCCCAAAAGTCATCATTGATCACTGGTGTGGTGCATCCAATATCCACATCTTCATCTTCAATTTCTTCAGCACCAGCCTCTTCAGCAGTGGACTGAGGCATAGGTGAGGAAATGACTGGGGTTGAAGGGATTGCATCCACTTCAATTTCTTCATCGATCTGCTCGACGTGAAAAGCAGAATGATGTTCTTCATCGATCCGATTGGGATCTCGTAGTCTTCTCCAAAAGGAACAACTTCCTTTGATGGAATGGAGGAAATAGGAACAACATCAATTGGATTTTCGTATGAGCTGGTCATAGGCCTCATTTTCTTAGCAGTACGAAGAATCACGCAGATGATGCTTTCCTTTTCTTTCACAGTGGCTCTCAGCAGCCTTGGTTTTCTTCACATCGAGGCGGATGGAAGAATTGGAGTTGGAGTTGGCGCAGAGGAGCCGAGGAATGTGGTTCAGTTTCTTCATGGCGCAATCTGGTTGCTTGTCTCTGCTTGAGTAGTTTCTTCAGCGCACCACTAGTTGGTGCCACGGCAATTCTTCTTCGGCTGGAATGGGATCATCAGCCCTGGAACTAGCATTTTCATCAGCAGGTTGGCGTCATCAGTGTGCTTGGCATGTTCTTCAGTGGGTTGGGCTGAGGCTTCAGCCTGAGGAATTTCATGTTGCACTGGGGCTGCAACATTTGTGAATTTCTTCGTCAGGTTCACAAATCTGACCTTGGCTCCTTGCCAATCAGCATAGTATGAATCGAAGTTTTTGCTGAGGTCTTGAATTTCCGTTTGAACCTTGAGAAGCTCCTCAGGTGTCATCTTGACAACATTTTTCTTCAGGAACTTCTCCTTCCTGTATTGAGCCTTTTTGATTTCCCTTGCCTTCTCAAACTTCCATTTTTCTTCAGCTATGAAGTGAGTCAACATATGACTTTGTCCAGGTGTCAGATGAAGGTCAGGCATAGGGGTATTGGGATCCTTGTGCCAGAGATCAATATAGTCGAGGATTTTCTTCGGATCCAACAGCAGGGGCACAAATGTGCCTTTGGCTCTAGCGGCCTTTTCTTGACGGTCTCTGATGATTTCCGCAAGTTCATCATCGATGCCTCATCATCGAAGGCACATGGAATGCAACCTGTTTCTTCCTTGGCTAGGCCGAGGACCTCGTCCATTGTTGCTTTGGTCTTGGTGAGTCGGGCCAGTTGAAGAAATGGGAGCGGCTGAGGAACTTGCAGAAACGCCTGAGGCAATTGAGAAGCCAGCAGTCCTTTGACATGTAGCTAGGTGCACAGGAACTGAAGACTTTGACGGAGCTGTTGAGGACTTTGGTGAAGCAGCAGCAGTGTGAGGAATTTCTTGGAGGGTGCTGCTGAGGAACTTGGCCGTGAGGGCGCAGATGGTGAAGCACTTGGCTTATGAGCAGGCTTCTTTTGCATGGATTTCCTCGGTTTGACCGAGACCTCAGTGGTAGTAGCAGCGGCAGAATCCTCATTGAATTTCTTCACTGCCTCCTTTGCTTGCTTTGCCAATTTTGCTTGGCGTTTAGCCCATTCATCAGGAAAGTCCTCACCTCGTTTGATGCTTGTGGGATCAGCTACTTGGCCAGGTGCCAAAGGAGCTCTTGGGCATGGAGGATTTAGGCGAATTTCTTCATGTACTTAGGAGTTACATATCTGTATTCCTCCATTCCGTGCCCATCTCCGTTCAATCTTACGAATCGCACCTTGCGTTGATTTTTGTTTTCTTCATCCGGTGTGTGAGTCAAGATAGATTTCCTCGTGGATTTCAAACGCAGTCATAACCTCAGTTTCTTTCCTCCTTTCGTGGCTTCTTACCGTCTGCCATTTTCTTCAGTTGAGGAATTTGAACAATTGAGTTCTCTGAAGAAGTGTGCAGTTTTTCTTCGAGGAACGCTGCAAATGAGTTAAGTTGATGAGAACCTAGGGATTCAGCAGCGGACATGTGTACCTGTGACCAGAGTATAGTTGCGAGGAATTTGGAGAGGTCATATGCGTTCTCAGAAGGTTTTTCAAAAAGAACAGGTTTTGAGGATTTTGACCAGATGAGCCTTGAGGAATTTCACTAAGCGTTCTTTGTCTTAGGTTCGAGTTGTATAGATCGAGGATCCACACAATTGAGGAATCTTGAAGAAAATCATTGCTTAGAGAAACGAATCAAGAGATTTGAGGTGTTCATATGTGTGAAGATTTGAAGAATAAACACCTTTGAAGATTTTGAAGAAGATTTGAGAATCAAAGCGAGTAATAAAAGTAACTTTTAATTACCGAAGTGAAGAACACGATTAACTGAGAAGAACAGTTGGGAAGTTCGTCTGTTCAGATCTTCCACGCCCTAACTTGGCGGAGGAAGACAGCTACGGGGCAACGGAGTGAGGATTTCATGTCGGCGCGAGTATCGTCGGCGACGAGGTTGAGGCGATGAAGCTTTTCCTCACCGGCGACGATGGAGTAGCGGCGGCGCTAGGGTTTGAGGAGCTCGAGCGGAGAGAGAGGTCGGCGGGTAAAAGAAGTGAGGAAGGGAGAGGGTATTTATAGAGACGGTGAAAAACGGATCGCGAAGATTTAGGGACGAACATGCCTGACCATTTCCTTCTCACGACATGTGTCACCCACGTACTGTGTAGTGGAGATCGTGTACGATCGTGGGTGAATAGAATAATGCATCGTGGGATGCGGAACGGTTTGAGCGGCAAAAACGAAGGTTTGGATAAGATCAGTTTTAACGTTCCGTTGCAATTTCTTCAGCTGTCAAGGACACAGTGAAGATTTTGAGCGAGTTTCAAAATAGAACGCACATGAAGAATTTGTGAATGGATTGGGTTGAGTATAGCATAGAGGGGAAGGGTCGATCACATTCACTTAGCATAAAAAACGACTTGAAGAAATAGCCATAAGTGAATGCTGTAGAGGACATAAACCCATATATATATATAGCCAATGAAGAAAGACGACGGAAACAGTGAAGATTTTGCAAAGTTGAAGAATTTGAAAAACTGAAGAATTTCAAAACTGAGGAAAAACTCAAATTGAAGATTTTCAACTTTGGTGGTGGCGTGACCCACCGTATAAGAAAGATGATTTCAGACACCGCGTACAATTGTCGTAGGGTTCTGAGAATCAAATTCTTCATTAATTTCTTCACACTAAGAGTGTTATTCTTCATTGATTGAAGAAAAACGTTTCTTCATGTGTTGCACATCTAAGTCATCAATTTTGCATAAGTGTTAGGATGTGTGTCTTTTTCAAAGAACGTTCGAAGATTCTAAGATATTTAGCTCACACCGCAACTTGCTAAATCTCTTCTCATCCAAGGGCTTAGTGAAGATATCAGCTAGCTGTTCTTCAGTCTTCACGTGCTCGATGGAGATGTCGCCCTTCAACACATGATCACGAAGAAAATGATGACGAATTTGAATGTGCTTTGTCTTCGAGTGCTGAACTGGGTTGTGAGCAATCTTGATGGCACTCTCATTGTCACAATAGAGAGGCACATTCTTCACGTTGATGCCGTAGTCCTTGAGAGTTTGCTTTATCCATAGCAATTGAGCACAACACGAGCCAGCAGCAATGTATTCAGCTTCCGATGAGCGGTGATACGCAGATTCTGTTTCTTCGAGGACCAACAGACCAAAGATCGTCCGAGGAAATGACAAGTACCAGATGTTGACTTGCGGTCCACACGATCACCAGCATAGTCAGAGTCAGAATATCCAATGAGATCAAAAGTAGAGCCCTTGGGGTACCATAATCCTAGTGTTGGTGTGTGAGCTAGATATCGAAGAATATGCTTCACAACCTTATGGTGTGATTCCTTCGGTGTAGCTTGAAATCGGGCACACATGCAAACACTAAGCATTATATCTGGCCTAGATGCACATAAGTACAATAAAGAACCAATCATGGAGCGGTATACCTTGTGATCAAGTCAATACCATTTTCATCGATTGCATAGATGGCCATTTGTGGGCATAGGAATTTTGACACCTTTGCAATCTTGCATGCGAATTTCTTCAGACATCTTTGAGGTATTTCTCTGAGATATGAATATGCCATTGTGTTGTTGACGAATTTGAAGACCTAAGAAGAATTTCAACTCTCCCATCATAGACATTTGATATTCTTCACTCATCATGTAGGCAAATTCATCACTATAACGTTGGTCAGTACAGCCAAAGATAATATCATCAACATATATTTGGCACACAAAAGTTCACCATCATAAGATTTAGTAAAGAGAGTAGGATCGAGTGAACCGGTGTGAAGCCATTCTTCACAAAGAATTCCTTCAATGTATCATACCACGCCCGAGGGGCTTGCTTGAGGCCATAGAGGGCCTTATTGAGTCTCAAGACTTTGTCGATTCTTTGGATCTTCAAAACCGGGGTTGAGCAACATATACTTCTTCCTCAAGCTTACCATTGAGGAATGCACTTTTCACATCCATTTGATATAAAGTGATATTGTGATGGTTAGCATAGGCGTAGTAATATGCTAATAGACTCAAGTCTAGCAACAGTGCAAAAGTTTCATCGAAATCAATTCCTTCAACCTGCGTGTAGCCTTGAGCTACTAGTCGTGCCTTATTCCTCACCACAAGACCATTTTCATCTTGCTTGTTGCGATAGATCCACTTTGTGCCAATGATATTATGCTTGCGAGGATCTGGACGTTTGACCAGTTCCCAGACGTTGTTGAGCTCGAGCTGATGTAATTCTTCTTGCATGGCCTGAATCCACTCCGGCCCGAAATGCTTCATCTACCTTAGTGGGCTCGTGATAGAGACAAAAGCATAGTGCCCACAAAAGTTAGATAAATGTGAAGCTTTTGAGCGTGTGAGAGGACTGGCGCTTTAATGTCATCGATGATCTTCTCCACTTGCACTTCTTTTGCAACGCGAGGATGAGCTGGTTGTCGCCGAGGAATTTGATCATTTTCCTCAAAGCACCATTTTCTTCAAAGATTATCTTCAGTGCATCAGCTCGACGTTCTTCTCAGACAGAATGAATTCTTCAGCAGTTTCTTGAGAGGAATGACATCCTCGGTTGCCTTGAACCTGATAGAATCCTCGGTGCTGGTTCGTCTAACATGAAGGTAGGTGCTCTCTTTGCGAGCCATTAGTTTCATCGAACCGCACATCTACTGTGTCAACAATCTTGTGTAGAGTGATGTTGAAGACTCAGAGGTGTGCGAGTCCTTTCCGTAACCAAGCATAAAACCTTCATGTGCTTTCGGTGCAAATTTAGAGTTGTGATGAGGATCTCTAATCCAGCATTTAGCAATCAAGACTTTGAAATAACTTACATTAGGTTTCTTGTCAGTGAGGAGTTCATAGGCAGTCTTCTTGAAGAATTTGTGAAGATATACTCTATTGATGATGTGGCACGCAGTGTCAATTGCTTCAATCCAGAAACGACTAGGCGTTTTGTATTCATCAAGCATAGTGCGAGCCATCTCAACAAGAGTTCTGTTCTTGCGCCCACGACGCCATTTTTTGAGGAGTATAAGGAGCAGATAACTCATGAGTAATACCAAGTTCATCAAGATAGTCATCAAGACCGAATTCTTGAACTCAGTTCCATTGTCACTCCCTGATGTGCTTGATCTTCACACCAAAGTTAGTTGAAGCCCTCGAGGAAAATCGCTTGAAGATTTCCTGCACTTGATTTTTGTAAGTAACAATGTGTACCCATGTGTAACGAGAGTAATCATCAACAATAACAAAGCCATATAGTGATGCTTCATTAACGACAACTGAGTAATGATTGGGACCAAAGAGGTCCATGTGAAGCAATTCAAGGGACGAGTAGTGGTCATGATAGTCTTATTTGGATGCTTGGCCTTGGTCATTTTTCCAGCTTCACGGGCTCCACATAAATGGTCCTTGAGGAATTTGACATTCTCAATGCCAATGACATGCTTCTTCTTCGCAAGCGTGTGTAAATTCCTCATGCTGCGTGACCAAGTCGTCGATGCCATAGCCAGCCTTCTGAAGCTTTTGCAAGTAGACACACGGCTGGTTGTGGTCCTGTGGAGAAGTCAACAATATACAAGTCTCCTCTCCTAAAGCCTTCGAAGACTTTGGAATTGTCAGCTTCCATAATCACAACACAACGATACTTGCCAAAGATAACAACCATATCAAGATCACAAAGCATTGAGACTGACATGAGGTTGTATCCTAAGGACTCAACAAGCATGACTTTGTCCATGTGCATGTCCTTAGAAATAGCAACCTTACCAAGACCCAATACGACTTTTGCCTTTGTCAAAAAGATGATATGCTTCAGATGTGACGGTGATAAGGAGCATCCATCAATAGATTCTTGTCACCGGTCATGTGATTTGTACATCCACTATCGAGAACCCACTCGGTGGCTTTGGGTTGATCATCCTGCAGATGAATTAGTACAACTTACGATCTCATATACTTCATCGGTGAAGAATATGATATCAAGTTCATCGATGAATTTCATCATCAAGATTCAGATAAGCAAGATGAGGACGTGTGAAATGAAAGTTCATTTCATCATGATTAGCTGCGTCCTTTCGAGCAATTTGTCGGCCCCCAAGAAATTCTTCAGACGTTAAGGCACGCCCGAGACCTGACCTGCAGAAGAGATTAGTTCTTTTCTTCACCACCCATATCTGAAGGGGTGGCAAAGAGTTCATCATTCTGCTAGCACCATATGAGAATGGTGGCATAGAAGCCAAACCATTTCGTTTCACATAAGAGGGGTTAGGGTAAGCATATGAATAAGCAGAGAAATTCTTCGAGGACTTATGAACATATTGATTTGAAGAATAATGCACATATTCATAGCCCTTAGCTCTACCTGCGAAAGCAGAGTTGTTAGCACGATGATAATCATATGAGGACTTTGATCCTTTTGAGGAATTTGATCCACGTGAAGAATTTGGTCCGTATGAGGACTTGGATCCATATGAAGAATTTGGTCCATATGAAGAATTTGATCTGGGGTTCCTATTCTTCACCGGTGGTGTCATGAGGACATTCACTGAAGACTTTCAAGGCACTTCTTGGGAACCCAGATTTTCTTCATAGGGGAACCGTCTCTGCAGATTAGTGCCAACATATCTAGCAAATACTTCACCATTCTGATTTTTGAACAGTTTATAGTTTGAGTCAAATGACTCATCGGAGAATGAGGAAATTCGCATGTAAAGCCAGATAAGGTAGATGGATCAAGCTGGAGGTCCCTTTGCAGCAACCCATGAGGTTTTGGGATACCGCTCAAAGCTTCCAATATGTTCCATCAGCATTGAGTTTCCTCTCAAAGGCAATACCCTCTTTCCTAGGGTTCCTATTGAGGATCTGCTTTTAAGCACATCACAAAGAGTCTGATGCCCTTTGAGGCTTTTGTACATGCTGTCATGTACAATTCCTTCAACCCTGCATCGTCGGTGATACTAGCAATGTCCTCGGATGAGGAATTAGTGATAGCAGAGGCAGGTGAAGAATTTGTAACAGTTGAAGCATTTGAACATTCAGTGAAGAATTAGCGATTCACGCTCAATGCACTTTAAGCATGGAGGAACAAATTATTCTTGAGAAGCGTTGATTTGTTGAGCAAGTAATGAATCGCGCTCCTTCAAGATCTTCATAACTCACTCTTAGCTTCTCAAGATCTTGCTTTCTTTGAAGAAATTCATAAGAAAGTTTCTCATGATCGATAAGAGAGTGTTATGATGACCTTGAAGGTTGTCAAGCCTATCTCAAGTCTCTCAAGATTTTCATCGGGGCTTTAGGGCGATCCATTTCTTCACCCAACATATCATCACTTTTGTCTAGCATGTTTTGAACCTTTTCAAAAGCCCTTTGTTGTTTTATAGCAATCTTAGCAAGTTTAGAGTAGCTGGGCTTGAGATCCTCATCAGATTCATTTTCACTAGATTCAGAGGAGGTGAAATTTAGTACCTTGGCACCTTTTGCCATGAAGCAATAGGTGGGAGCGTAGTCATCATTTTCCTCATCAGGCTTGTCGGCGGAGTCAGTTTCTTCAGTGTTGAAGATGGACTTGCTAACAAAAGCAGTAGCAAGAGCCAGACTAGCCACACCAGATTCGGATTCTTCAGACTCCTCCTCTTCCTCATGTTCCTCGATTCAGCTTGAGTCCATTTCCTTGCCAATAAATGCCCGAGCCTTTCTGGAGCTGCTCTTCTTGTGAGAAGAAGGCTTTGAGGATTTTGATGATGAAGATTTTGATGATTTCTTCTTCTTCTTCAAGTCATCAGAACTGTAATCCTTGTGTTTCTTCTTCTTTAATTCCTTTTCCCACTGAGGACAATCTTGGATGTAGTGACCAGGTTTCTTGCATTTGTGACAAAGTCTTCTCTTATAGTCACTAGATGAGGAATCACTGCTTCTTGAGGATTTTCCAAAGCGACCACGTCTTGAGAATTTCTGGAATTTCTTCACGAGCAGTGCTAGCTCTGGCCTAATTCTTCAGGATCTCCAAGGCTACTACCAGAGTCTTCACACTCAGATTCGGACACAGCCTTGGCCTTCAGGGCACGTGTTTTCCATAGCGTAACCATAGAGATCTCTCTTTCAGCAAGTGGAACTCGTGAGTATTTAGCCTTTCGAGGATATCGGCAGGATCAAGAGACTTGTAGTCAGCTCGTTCTTGAATCATCAGTGCCAGAGTATCAAATGAAGAATCAAGCGATCTTAACAATTTCTTCACCACCTCATGGTCGGTGATGTCAGTGGCGCCAAGTGCTTGAAGCTCATTTGAGATGTCAGTGAGGCGATCGAAGGTTTGTTGAACATTTTCGTTGTCGAGTCTTTTGAAGCGGTTGAAGAGATTCCGAAGAACATCAACTCGAGAGTCACGCTGAGTTGAGACACCTTCATTTACTTTGGACAGCCTGTCCCAGATGAGCTTGGCAGATTCCAAAGCACTCACTCTTCCATATTGACCTTTGCTCAGATGGCCACATATGATATTCTTCGCTTGAGAATCAAGTTGCTTGAATCTCTTCACATCAGCAGCATTCAGAGAAGGTGTGGTGAGGGAACACCATTTTCCACAACATACCGTAGATCGTTGTCAATTGCTTCAAGATGCATTCGCATCTTGTTCTTCCAAGAGGGTAGTCCGTCCCATCGAAGGTAGGACACCCTGCTGAGACCTTGATCATACCTGCGGTCGACATAACTAAAACTCCAGGTGGTTAAACCAAAATCACACAGAACAAGGGAGTACCTTGCTCTGATACCAATTGAAAGTGCGTTATAATGACTAGAGGGGGGGTGAATAGGCGATTTTTATGAATTCTTCACTGAGGAATTTTCCGGTGAGGAAATTCCTTAGCGAAGAACTACTTGCAGCGGAATAAGTACTCAGAAGTAAGCATAACAGAATAGCACAAGAAGAAGACAAAACAAAGAGTACAGAGAGCGTAAACACAGGATAGCACAAGAAGAAGACAAAACAGACCGAAGAAATTGAACTGAGGAAATTGAGAAAGTCTTCAGTCAAAGTCTTCAAACACAGATATGAACAAACACTCAACACAGTAATGAGGAAATGAAAGGGTTGAGGAAATAGAACCAGTTAGGTTGGTGAAGGCAATGATTTGGTAGACCAGTTCCAACTGTTGTCTCAGTTGTATGTCTAGTTGGAGCGGCTGAGTATTTAAACTCGAGGACACACAGTCCGGACACCCATCCATCGAAAGCACGCAGCTCAGACACCAAGTCCTCACCAGATTCTCCTTGAACTAAGGTCACACAGACTCGTCCAATCACTGTGGTAAGTCTTCAGCGACTTCCAAACCTTCACAGACTTGGTCACTCGGCGATCCACAATTCCTCTTGGATGTTCTAGACCATGACGCCTAACCGTCTGGAAGAAGCACAGTCTTCAAAGGTAACAAGCGCCGGATCCACGAGGATCAATTTCTTGATGATGCTCAATCACTTTGGGTTTGTAGGGTTTGGTTTTGGGTTTTCCTCACTCGATGATTTTCTCTCAAAGTCCTCGGAGGATGGGTTGCTCTCAAATGACAAGTGTCAAGTTTCTCTCGAGCAGCCAACCAGCTAGTGGTTGTAGGGGCGGCTATTTATAGCCTAGGAGCAGCCCGACATGATAAGACATAAATGCCCTTCAATGATATGACCGTAGGTGGATAAGATATTTTGGGACAGTGGCAAGAAGACAAGAACGGTCGGAAATTTGACTCTCAAATTCCTTAGGGCTATCATGTTCCTCATGTAGGCAATCCCGATGGCGAATTCCTAACTCCTCGGTCGAATAAATTCTCAATGACTGAAGAACTTCGCTCTCACATCAAGAAATTGACTGAGCTGTATGAGATTTCCAAAGGCTTCACTCAAAGGGATTGGTAGGTGTAGGATTTTGAGTTGAGCATCACATGGAATTTTTCCTTAGTATTTCTCGACCCCTTTAACAAGACGGTGTTTCCTATGACTCAAGAAAGAGAAAATGAAACTACGAAAACAAAGTCTTCACGCTTCATGTTCCTCAAATGAATACCAAGTCTTCAAGGTCACACCAATTTCTTCACTTTCAAAGTCTTCAGAAAGTCTTCAGAATATCAAAGTCTTCAGAAGAAGAACTTCATTTTTAGGGGTCGACTTTTTCTGTAAATATCAAACTCCTCATAGACTTATAGACCTGTGTACACTCACAAACGCATTAGTTACTTAACCTATAAGTCTTCAATACACCAAAATCACTAAGGGGCACTAGATGCACTTACAGCTGGTCCCCCGCGGGTCTGCCCCGGCTCCGAGGCGATCTGCAGACGCGCCTCCTGCTCCCGAGCCTCTTGAGGCTTATCCCTGCAGCTGGCTCTCGGGCTTCAAGTTCGACCGGAGGTTGCTCGAGCCCATGAGCGATGACCAGTAAGTGCTAGATTCTTGTTTTATTCCTTGCTTTGTTGCTGGGGCTTGATATCTGTATTCCTTGGCTAGGCTGGCGCATGCGGCGAAGAAGCTGAAGGGAGCTCCTGAGGCTTCGTCCGGGCAGCACCTCCGTCCGTGAAAGAAGGCGACGACAAGACACGGGCCTCTCCTGCCCGGTCATCCTCGCGAGGCCTGGCGGAGCTAGCTGGGGCGAGCTCAGCCCCCATGGCCCAACCGACTCCCGAGGTATCCTTGCCTGATGCCACTGCCGCAGTCGTCGGGGCGCAGAAGGTCCCGTCTAATGATGCTATGATTACGCTGCCGTCCTCTCCTCCTACTCCGCCAACTGCTGTCTCTCCGACTCCTTCTACTGTCCTGGATCGTGCTGCTGCTGAACTGGACCGGCTGCGGCAAGATCTTCTGGGCGCCGACCCTTGCTTGGTGGCCGAACGCTTGGAGCTGGCCTCCGGCTGGGTTCGCTCTGATGCTTCGATTCGAGCGGCGCTGGTTCAGGCCGCGACGACTTGCGACGAGGAGAAACATGCCGTCCTTGGGGCAAAGGCCGCTCGCGACGCCGCCTTGGGGGATGTAGCCGATGTCCGAGGTCGCTGCAAGGCGCTGGAGAGCGAGCTGCAGGGACTGCACGACCAGCTTGCCAAGCAGGCCCGCGTCCGCCAAGAGAAGGAGGAAGACATGAAAGCTCGTGAGGCGGCCACCAAGGACAGGGATGCCAAGCTTGACCGGTGCCGTGACCGCTTGGGTGCGCTGGAGCAGGAGTTGGAGGCAAAGAGGATCGAGCTGGACGGCAAGGCGCGGGTCCTCGCTGAGGACCGCGTGGCCTTCGCGGAGCTGGAGGCGAAGGCTCGCACCTTGCTGAGGTCGCTTTACGACAGCGGCCTGGAAAGCCCGCTGGCCGGCGCCGAGGACGGTCCTGCCAAGCTGCTTCCCTTACTGGTCCGCGCCCTTGAAGATGTCACCCTTGGCCTTGGCCCCACGGCTGAGGCCGAAGCACATGTCCTGTCTGCTGCAGCGCTGACGCGGGTCCTTACCCACGTCTACCTTCGCGACCCTGACGTCGACCTCGCAGCCTGCTGGAGCCCGGGAGCGGTGAGCTTGCCGCTGCCGCTGCTGAGGCCGTGAAGGGTCGAGCGGAGGCTCTGCTGGCGAAGTTCCGGACCTTCAGCACCAAGCCGAAGCGAGGCGCTGCCGATCCTGAGGCTTCATGAGGGGAACCCGCCCAGTGCAGCTCCGCCGCCAGCGACGGTGCTGCCAACAAATGACTCCTTTGTGGCTCCTATCCTGCTTTCAGCTCCTGCAACATGCATCATGCCTCATGGAGCCGTTTAAACTTGCATTTGGCGTTGTGAAAACAGTTATGGACTATAATATTTGCTTTTGAATTCCTTGAGATTTGCGCTTTTCCTTCCTACTTGCTTATGTTCTACGCCGGCAAAGCCCGGCCCCGCGCATACCTCAGCCGCCGCTAGCCCCGACCAGAAACCAGGACGGGACCAAGGGGTAAGGGGCTACGTGACAAGTTAGGCTCCTGAGTCGCGATGCTCAGGAGTCCCCCTTGGCGCACGAACAGCAAATAGGGAGGTGAGATGTATGGGTGAATTTACCATTCTACGTCTGCAGAGCCCGGCCCCGCGCATACCTCAACCGCCGTTAGCCTTTCGGAACTAAGGGGTGAGGGGCTACGTGACCAGTTAGGCTCCTGAGTCGCAATGCTCAGGAGTCCCCCTTGACGTTCAAACGGCCTTCGCACCTTGGCTCCGCCGGGAGGGACGCAGGCGAACCAGGCCCGAGGGGCCTGGCTGGGTGGCGGCGTCTGGCATGACCCAGGCGTAGCCCCCGTGCCCAGCCCCCTCGAGCGGCACTCCCGAGGGGAGGCGTTACGATGAGGCCAGACACTGAGCTCTGGGCTCCCTGAGGTTGATGCGGCCGGGGGCCACCCTCAGTTGTTTATCACCAGCGCGGAGCATAGCGCTTCCGTATGTGTACGGGCATAGCCGCTCCTCGGCAGTGTCGTCAGCCAGCGCGGAGCATGGTGCTTCCCCTGGTGCGTGGGAGGGGGCTCCTCCCGGACCGGGGCGTGTACAGCCCCGCCCTGACATGTGGCTGGCACGGTAGGGCCTGACGAGGTGTATATGGGCTCCGGTGAGCCAGCGCGGGACTCACGGGGCCCTACCTCAAGGCGGGTTGCGCCTGACACTGGGCCTTAACTTGTGATGTGTTCCTGCAGATTTGGTTAGATGTCAACGCTCTACGTCCTCGGGTCCCGGCCCTCGAGCGGGTCTCAGCCGTCGCTGGTATGCCAGGTTGCGATGCCGTGGACAAGGCCAGAGGGTGAGGGCTGGAGATCCAGTAGGAGCCCATGAGTCGCGATGCTCAGGTACTCCCCCCCTTTAACGTGCAAGCGGCCGACATGAAGGAAGAAGGGGTTCCGTGGACAGGCACCAAATTACAATCATGATGGGTCAAACGCACGACCCGAATAAACACAAGAGGGGTACATGCCGCTGGGTCTGGCCCGAGTGGCTTGGGGATGATGCAGCCCGAGGGGCGCCCCCAATAAAGTAAGCTAGGAACATGAAGCAAAAGGGATACACGCCACAGGGACGGACCCACGCGGCCTGGGAATGATGCAGCCATAGGGGGCGCTCCCATCTGAAAATGAAACTCGAAGGATGTCACCTGATAACTTTGAAGACGAAGGGATGCTGAAGTAGCGGACGTCGTGGGCTGCGGAAGCCGATCTTCATGAGCCCCCGGGCCCAGGAGCCTCGGGAGGCTCTGGAGGCGCTGGTGGCTCCTCGCGGACCATCTCCAGCTCCGCCAGGACTGCAGAACGCCTGGCCTCTTGAGCCTCCAGGATGCTCCCTATGAGGCGCTGGCGTGTGGCAGCCGCGTTCAGCAAACCGTAAGGCATGCGAATGTAGCTGTGGGGTGGACCTTCACAACTCCCCACGTGCGAGGGCGAGAGGCGCTCCTGAGAGGCGGCTCGGTTGAGCTCTGGTATGTCGATGCAGACGCGCAGCCCACCATCCTCGCCTGGATGGGGAGCTACGGCGGGTAAGCGGCGGCTGCCACTCATGACTGTTGACTCCTGCAGCTCCTGAATGATCTGGGTGACGAACTACTGAGGGTTTGGCCCTCCTTGCCTCGCTCCTTCCTGAGGGAAACGTGCTTTGAAACACGCCTCCAAGTGGTGCCCAAGCGCCTCCCTCGTGATTTTAGCAAGGTCGGTGGCCCTCCAGGAGAGAGCCCCCGAGCCTTGCTCGAGGAGGGCGCCGGGCGCGCCTTCCTATGCGACAGAAGGAGGTGCCCCCTGAACAGGCGCGGACCCCGAGGGGCCGGGCCAGGCGATGTCTTCTTCTTCTTCTTCTTCTTCTTCTTCTTCTTCTTCTTCTTCTTCTTCTTCTTCTTCTTCTTCTTCTTCTTCTTCTTCTTCTTCTTCTTCTTCTTCTTCTTCTTCTTCTTCTTCTTCTTCTTCTTCTTCTTCTTCTTCTTCTTCTTCTTCTTCTTCTTCTTCTTCTTCTTCTTCTTCTTCTTCTTCTTCTTCTTCTCGATCCTCCTCGGTCTAGCCTCGCGCCGACCGATTTGCCCTTCTTGCACGGCTCGGAGTTCTTGACATTCGTTGGTTTTGTGGGTGTGGAGGTCGTGGTACACGCAGTACCGGCTGCCCTTGGAAGACCCAGGCTGATCCCTGCCTCGCTTGGTGTCTGGTTCTGCCGCGAGCATGGCAGCCCCCTTGCGCTTCACGTTCTTGACCTTGGGCTTCTTCTCTTCTGGGTTTGCAGCCGGCAGCTCGAGGAGGGAAAGGCGTCCTTCCTCAGCCCTGGCGCACTTGGTCGCCAAGTTGAACAGCTCCAAGGACGTGCACAGGTCTTCATGCATCGCCAGCTCCTCCTTCATCTTGACGTCACGCACACCATCGGAGAAGGCTGAGATGATGGCCTCCTCGGTCACCTTGGTGATCTTGAGGCGTCCGTTGTTGAAGTGCTGGATGTACTTCTGCAGGGTCTCTCCAGGCTGCTGCTTGATGCGGCGCATGTCGCTCACGGCAGGAGGCCGGTCGCGAGTGCCTTGGAAGTTGGCGATGAAGCGGGTGCGCATCTCGCCCCAGGAGGAGATTGTGCCAGAGCAGGTTCAGAGCCAAAAGGGCACCGTCTTTGAGCGCCATGGGAAACCAGTTCGCTATGACCTTCTCGCCCCCGTTGGCGGCTTCGATGCCCATCTCGTAGAGCTGGAGGAACTCCGCAGGGTCGGCCGTTCCGTCGTAGCAAGGAGGCAGGTCAGGCTTGAACTTGCCAGGCCACACGACGCTGCGTAGCTCGGCGGTGAAGGCGCGGCAGCCTGCAGTGGCCACGGGAGGCCTTTGGTGACGATGGGCTTGGTCTTGTGGGTCCCCATGCGCTGCCGCTGGGAGCAGCGCCGGGTCTTGGCGTGCCGGAGCTGGAGCGCGGTCGTGACGGGCCGGTCCAGGGAGCACTCTGGCAGCCTCTTGGGGGCGAGGGACCTCTTGACAGCTCTGCTATTGCTGCTCTGGTGCCGGATGGAGTGGGTTCCGCCCAGGGGCCACGCTCCTTGGGGCCAAGGCGCCTTCTTGAGGGGGAGGCGGCTGAGGCGCCCCCGGAGCTTCATCGCCCGCCCAAGGCGGGGCGCGGTGCAGTGAGAAGGACGGTGCGGGGGAGCCCCCTGCGGCGCGGACGAGCTCGGCGACGCGGTCGAGCCACTCCTCGTAGACGTCATCGACAGGGCGGTAGCGCAGGAGCTCGTTTGCCGCGATGAGCATGTCTCAAGCCTCCATGGGCGTGCGGAGCGCGAGACGAAGAACCAGCCGGGCGAAGCGCGAGGAGAAGGTAGTGCGGCCGCCTCGCCACGGACGGATGCTGGACGATGCTTGTTGCTCCTTCCCGCCGGCCGGTGGCGGCGTTGACGGCAGGCGACGGGAATGGCGGGGGCGGCCGCCGAGGGGGGCTGTCTGGGCGACGCGGGTGGGGAGAGCGGCCCGGTGCTCGGCGCGGACCCGACGAGCGTCCGACATGGATGAGATGGGCGGCGAAGAATAGGGCGGCGGAAGACGGATTCCGGTGCACCCCTACCTGGCGCGCCAAATGTCGGATTTCGGGTTCTGGCAGACCCTCTAGGTTCGAACACTGGGGTGCACGCGGAGATCTCACCCCCCACCTACCTGCACCTCGTCGCCACAAAGAGCAACACAAGGGACACAAGGTTTATACTGGTTCGGGCCACCATTGTGGTGTAATACCCTACTCCAGTGTGTGGTGTGGTGGATTGCCTCAGGGGCTGATGATGAACAATACAAGGAAGAACAACCTCGCGAGGGTCTGTTCTTGGCCGGTGCGACAAACTGCTAGGGGGAGTTCGGTCGCTCTCTCTCTCTAGATTGCTTGACCTCTAGCTCTGTTCTGGATTCCCGATCCCTCTACCCTGTGGGAGGCTAGTCCTATTTATAGGTAGAGGCCCTGGGCCTCTTCCCAAATATTGAGCGGGAAGGGCGCCAACAATTGGCCATTTTGAAGGGGAACATCTAGTACACTTATCCTGACTAAAGTTGGTCCTCGCCTGTCAAAGGCTCTGACGGTGACGCCGGCTTGGGCTCCACGATGACCTCCTTCCTGCCGTTGTGATGGTCTTGGTCTTGTTGCACCGAAATGGTTGCCTTTGCTTGATGCTCTCGCCTGCGCTTGCCTCCTTTGCACCAAAGAGGAAATGAGGACACTGCGCGGGCTGGCGCCCTCCCGGCGCCCCCGGTCATCATGGCTTGCGTCATGGGCACCTCGTGAGGTACCCCGCCTTGATCTCTTCGCCTCCTCGCGAGCCAGCCTGACGAGGCCGTGCCTGAGGAAGCTTCCTGTCATCCGCCCCGCGAGGCTTGGCCCCTAGCGACGGTCTTGAGCTTGTGCTGATGAAGATGGGCCGTGCTGGGCCACCCCTTGAGCTACGCTGCAGGCTGCAGGCAGGCAAGTCTGGGTACCCCCGTTCCCAGAACACCGACACTTATCGCACTATTTGTATCAATGCGCTTTGACGTATTAATAAAATTGCAACGAAAACAGTTCGCGGCCCAAATTCTGCGGCCCTAGCTCATTACCTTTGCTCCTTTTCTGTTTTCCTTTATTTTCTGTTAATAACCTTATCAAGTAGCACCTGTACACTTTGGTACGTTTCCATTTGCCAGGGGCTTCATAGCGCCCCGCACTACGGCAACAAAGTCCGAACACTTGTTTACAGAACAGTTCGGCACCCCGAATTTAGCATTATATGCATTGGCTCCGAATCATGTCTTTGGTCAATAGTTGGGTTGCCCGGCTCCCGTGCTTGCTACCTTACGTTCCGCTATATCGGCTAAGGTAGTAAAGGGAGAACTACTGCGATTGTGCCTGGTTTACCCGATGGAGCACTTCAGAGAGAAAGCCAAAACCGATCATTATGATGCGGCGAGAGCTGGTCAGCTCTTCGGAGGTCTCAAATCGTTGGAGATTTCTTCCGCGTTACGCGAGGGATCGGTACTTACCCGATCAGGTGTTTACAGCATCCTAGTTCGGATACTAGGGGCCGCGCTTATATTTTTCTTGTCAAACTCCTATGGCTAAGTGAGGGTATTCAAGCTGTATAGTGTGATTGCCTGGTTTTTTGTGCTAAACACCTCCTTCAAGGACCAAACAATTGGTTCAAGAGTGTTTATATTCCATCTCGAACATCCCCGTACTACCTACGTGGGGGCAGAAGCCGACTGAAAGCACAAGTGCTCCCTGGGTGATTTTGGTAATTAATGTCAACATATTTCTTGTTGGACTAATGTTTTCATCTAGTATGTTTCAGATAAGTTCAACAATGGAGTGGCATGGACTACAGGATGTGGAACCCCTTCAAGATGATAAGGACAAGGGATTGGCTCAAGCTCAAAGCTCAGGACTGTACATTTTCTATTTTAGTGATCCAAGATCACATCGAGTCCATAGGAAAAGCCAATACTATTAAGAGGGGATGAGGTGTTGCTTAATGGCTTGCTTGCTCAAAGTGCTTAGTGATATGCTTCAAAGCCCTCAACCACTTTCTCACATCCACATATGTCCCAAACCAAAAGTCAAACTCGGCCCCACCGAAACTTTCTATTCGGTGCCACCGAGTTCTCTTGACATAGCCACTGCCTGAAACCCTAACCTATTCGGTCTCACCGATGGGATCTCGGTCTCACCGAGATGGGCTTGCAAACTCTCTGTTGCCTATTGCATTAATTTTGGTCTCACCGAAATATGAAATCAGTCCCATCGAGTTTGCTTGGCCAACTCTCTGTTTTGCTTATTACCCAAATCAGTCCCACCGAGTTTGTGTAATTGGTCCAACCAAGATAAGGCTTTACCCTAACCGTAGCACATTGGTCCCACCGAGTTGATCATGTCGGTCCCACCGAAATGCCTAATAGTCACATTATGAACCAAATTGGTTCGACCGAGTTTTATAATTTGTTCCCACCGAGTTTGGTGATTTGTGTGTAACGGTTAGATTTTGTGTGGAGGCTATATATACCCCTCCACCCACTCTTCATTTGTGGAGAGAGCCATCAGAACATGCCTACACTTCCAACATACATTTTCTGAGAGAGAACCGCCTACACTTGTGTTGAGGTCAAGATATCCCATTCCAACCACATAAATCTTGATCTCTAGCCTTCCTCAAGTTGCTTTCCACTCAAATCATCTTTCTACCAAATCCAATCCTATGAGAGAGAGAGTTGAGTGTTGGGGAGACTATCATTTCAAGCACAAGAGCAATGAGTTCATCATCAACACACCATCTATTACCTTTTGGAGAGTGGTGTCTCCTAGATTGGCTAGGTGTCACTTGGGAGCCTCCGTCAAGATTGTGGAGTTGAACTAAGGAGTTCGTACGGGCAAGGAGATTGCCTACTTCATGAAGATCTACCCTAGTGAGGCAAGTCCTTCGTCGGCGATGGCCATGGTGGGATAGACAAGGTTGCTTCTTCGTGGACCCTTTGTGGGTGGAGCCCTCCGTGGACTCTCGCAACCGTTACCCTTCGTGGGTTGAAGTCTCCATCAACGTGGATGTACGATAGCACCACCTATCGGAACCACGGATAAAAAAATCTCCGTGTCTCCAATTGCGTTTGCACACTCCAATCCCATCCATTTACATTATTGCAACTTGCATGATTTACTTTCCGCTGCTCATATACTCTTATCATGCTTGCTTGATATGTATTGTGAATGTTTGAACTTGTGCTAAAACTCCACTTCAACTTAAAGAATTTAAAAACTGCAACTTTTCTTGGTAAGAGTCTATTCACCCCCCTCTAGACACCTCTTCTCGAAGCTTTGAATTGGTATCAGAGCATTGGTCTCCATTCCCCTGGTGTAAACACCTTTGGAGGAAGATGGACGAGTCTATGTTGGGGAGTCTTAGACATAGAGTGCCTATACTTGATGGAGAGTACTTTCATGAGTGGAAAAATGAGATGCTTGAGATTTTCAATGAATATCATTTGACTAAGTACATTACTATTCCTTGTGCTTGCATTGTTGATGCTTTGCATCCCACACGCAATGAGGATCTGGACATGATTTGCAATCTTAGAACTATCAATCTTATTGTAAAAGGATTGCCTAAAAATTTGATTGCTAGCTTACCTACTCTGGATTGTGCTTACATCATATGGAGATTTCTAGAGGAACGATTCCCAAACTATTCCTTGAAAAATCTAGATGAGATTCTCCATAAGTCTATTGCCTTGAATAGGATGAGTACTGGTGATCCTAAGTTTGATGATTGTCTTTTTAAGCTTCGTGATCTCATGCGTGCCAAAGGAGATGTTGGAATTATTAGCAATATCATTTCGGAAGTCAGTAGAATTCATAGATATGAACATTGTTACGGTAATACTTCTAATGAATCACTCTCTCTAGGAATTGATGCATCACATGACAATGTTGAACATGGATACTATGATGAGAATGATGATAGTGACTATGATCTTGATGATGTGATGAGACACTTTGGTCTTATGGCTAATCTTCGCGGCTACATGGCTGGAGGAAAGGAATGGGTCCTTGATAGTGGATGTAATGATCATATGACCGGAGACAAAGATATGTTTCGTGAGCTTGCTGAAAACGACGACCCTCGAAAGTATGCCACTTTCGGTGATAAGTCAAAGGGTAAGGTGGTTGGCCTTGGTAAGGTGGCCATCTCACATGATAGCTCCATACAAAATGTTATGCTCGTTGAATCACTTGGCTACAATTTACTTTCTGTATCTAGACTTGCTGACTTTGGTTTCAACGTCCTATTTACTGAAGTAGATTGCCAAGTGTTTCGTAGAGATAATCATAAAATGGTCTTTACCGGTATCCGTAGAGGTGATCTTTACATTGTTGATTTCACTAAAAAGGCTCAACCTAGAACTTGCTTTATTGCTAAATCTTTGAAAGGATGGTTGTGGCATAGAAGGTTAGGTCATGTGGGCATGCGAAATCTTGATAAGCTTATTAAGGGTGATCATATCCTTGGAGTAAAATATGTTATATTTGACAAGGATAGACTTTGTAGTGCTTTTCAGGCAGGAAAACAAGTTGGAGGAAGCCACCCCATGAAGAACATTATGACCACGAGAAGACCTTGTCAGCGTCCTGGGAACGAGGGTCCCCAGACTTGCCTGCCTGCGGCCTGCGGAGCGGCTCAAGTGGGGGCCCAGCACAGCCCAGCTTCATCAGCTCAAGCTCAAGACCCTCGCGAGGGCCAAGATTGCTGGGCGGACGACAGAACCTATCTCAGAGCAGCCTCGTGTGCAAGCTCGTGAGGAGGCGGAGAGATCAAGGCAGGGTACCTCGTGAGGGTGCCTGTGGACGCAAGCCATGACGATCAAGGCCAGGCGGGCGCCAGCCCGCGCAGTGTCCTCATTTCTCCTTTGGTGCAAAGAAGGCAAGCACAGGCCAAGGCATCATGCAAAGGTTACCGCTTTGGTGCAACAAGACCAAGCCCAGCAGAACGGCAGGACGGAGGTCATCGTGGAGCCTGTGACGGGCCACCGCCGAGTCTTTGGCAGCCAAGACCAACTTTAGTCAGGATAAGTGTACTAGATGTTCCCCTTCAAAATGGCCAATTGTTGGCGCCCTTCCCGCTCATCATTTGGGAAGAGGCCCAAGGCCTCCCTATATAAATAGGACTAGCCACCGCAGAGAGAGGGGGATCTATCTGATCAAGATCACACAGAGAGAGAGAGAGATAGAGAGAGGCGACTGGACTCACCCAAGCAGTTCGTCGCACCAGCTCAAGAACAGCCCCTCGCGAGGCTGTTCTCCCTTTGTATTGTTCATCATCAGCCCTTGAGGCAATCCACCACACTGAAGGAAATATGCCCTAGAGGCAATAATAAAGTTATTATTTATTTCCTTATATCATGATAAATGTTTATTATTCATGCTAGAATTGTATTAACCGGAAACATAATACACGTGTGAATACATAGACAAACAGAGTGTCACTAGTATGCCTCTACTTGACTAGCTCGTTGATCGAAGATGGTTATGTTTCCTAACCATAGACATGAGTTGTCATTTGATTAACGGGGTCACATCATTAGGAGAATGATCTGATTGACATGACCCATTCCGTTAGCCTAGCACTTGATCGTTTAGTATGTTGCTATTGCTTTCTTCATAACTTATACATGTTCCTGTAACTATGAGATTATGCAACTCCCGTTTACGGAGGAACACTTTGGTGCTACCAAACGTCACAACGAATCGGGTGATTATAAAGGAGTACTACAGGTGTCTCCAAAGGTACATGTTGGGTTGGCGATTTCGAGATTAGGTTTTGTCATCCGATTGTCTGGAGAGGTATCTCTGGGCCCTCTCGGTAATGCACATCACTATAAGCCTTGCAAGCAATGTAGTTAATGAGTTAGTTACGGAATGATGCATTACGTAACGAGTAAAGAGACTTGCCGGTAATCTAGATTGAACTAGGTATTGGATACCGACGATCAAATCTCGCAAGTAACATACCGATGACAAAGGGAACAAAGTATGTTGTTATGCGGTTTGACCGATAAAGATCTTCGAGAATATGTAGGAGCCAATATGGGCATCCAGGTTCCGCTTATTGGTTATTGACCGAGAATAGTTCTAGGTCATGTCTACATAGTTCTCGAACCCGTGAGGGTCCGCACGCTTAAGGTTTCATGGCGATGTTATATTATGAGTTTATGAGTTTTGATGTACCGAAGGAGTTCGAGTCCCGGATGAGATCGGGGACATGACGAGGAGTCTCGAAATGGTCGAGACGTAAAGATCGATATATTGGACGACTATATTCGGAGTTCGGAAAGGTTCCAATGATTCGGTATTTTCGAGTACCGGAGAGTTACGGAATTCGCCGGGAGAAGTAATGGGCCTTATTGGGCCCTGCGGGAAAGAGAGAGGGCTGCCTAGGGCAGGCCGCGCGCCTCAAGGCCTAGTCCGAATTGACTAGGGAGGGGCCGCACCCTTCCTCCCTTCCCTTCCTACTCTCCTACTCCTACTAGGAAAGGAGGAGTCCTACTCCCGTGGGAGTAGGACTCCCCTTGGTGCGCCTCCCTTGGCCGGCCACCTCCTCCTTGCTCCTTTATATACGGGGCAGGGGGGCACCCCATGACACACAAGTTGATCTACGGATCGCCTTAGCCGCAGGCGGTGCCCCTCCACCATATTCCACTTCGGTCATATCGTCATGAGCTTAAGCGGCCCCGCGCCGGAGAAGTCATATCGTCGCGAGCTTAGGCGAAGCCCCGCGCCGGTGGAGCATCATCATCGCACCACGCCGTCGGTCGACGGAACTCATCCCCGACACTTTGCTGGATCGGAGTCCGGGATCGCCATCGAGCTAAACGTGTGCAGAACTCGGAGGTGCCGTGACGCTCGGTGCTTGGATCGGTCGGATCGTGAAGACGCACGACTCACATCAACCGCGTTGTTATAACGCCCGCCGGCTCACGAGGGTACGTGGACAGACACTCTCCCCTCTCGTTGCTATGCCATCACCATGGTCTTGCGTGTGCGTAGGAAATTTTTTGAAATTACTACGTTCCCCAACACACACCACACACTAGAGTAGGGTATTACACCACAACGGTGGCCCAAACCAGTATAAACCTTGTGTCTCTGTGTTGTTCATCATTCGTAGTTTAGATCCCTCGCAATCCATCCACGCATGAGCTGGTAGGGGAAATATCTCCGCGCGCACCCCCGTGTTCGAACCTCAAGGATCTGCCGGAACCTGAAATCCGACATTTGGCGCGCCACGTAGGGGTGCGCCGGAATCTTTCTTCCGCTGGTCGTGTGTGATCTTCCGTCGTGTCCATGGCTGACGCTCGCCGAGCTTGCGCCGCTCGAGTCGCCCAGACGGCTCCCATCGGCGGACACCCCCGTCGTTCCCCGTCGCCTGCCGCCAACGCCGCCACCGGCCCGGTGGGGAACGAGCAGCAGGCCTCGTCCCAGCATCCATCCGTGAGGCGAGACGGCCGCACCGCTACTCCTTCGCTCGCCCCATCTGTTCTTTTTTATCCCAAGGCCCGCTCCCATGGAGGCTCGAGCCGCGCTCATCGCGGCAAACGAGCTCCTGCGCTACCGCCCCGTCGACAACGTCTACGAGGAGCGGCTCGACCGCGTCTCCGAGCTCGTCCGCGCCGCAGGGGGCTCCCACGCGCCGTACCTCTCACTGCCTCGCCCCACACCACGCGCGGGAGGCAGGGTGCCGGAGGTGCCCCCGCCACCTCCTTCCCAAGAAGGCGCCCTGGCTCCAAGGCGCATGGCCCCGGGCCGAGACCCTCCGCGCCCGGTGCCCGCGCACCAAGAAAGGAGCTGCCAGGAGATCCCTCGTCCCCAAGAAGGTGCTCGCGTGCTCCCAACACCGGAGCGCCGCGACCACGCCTCCCGCGCCATCAAGATCAAGACCCCGCTACCTGTGCAGCGGTGCTGGAATCCACAAGAGCAAGCTCCGCATCATCAAAGAGCTCCGATGGCCACTGCAGGCTGCCGCGCCTACACCGTCGAGCTACGCAGCGTCGCATGGCCCGACAAGTTCAAGCCAGACCTGCCTCCTCGCTACGACGACACCGCCGATCCTGCGGAGTTCCTTCAGCTCTACGAGCTGGGCATCGAAGCCGCCAACGGGGACGAAAAGGTCATGGCGAATTGGTTCCCCATGGCGCTGAAGGACGGAGCCCGAACCTGGCTCTCGAACTCGGCTCCGCACGATCTCCTCCTGGACGAGATGCGCACTCTTCATCGCCAACTTCCAAGGCACTCGTGACCGGCCCCCAGCCGGTGAGCGACATGCGCCGCATCAAGCAGCAGCCAGGAGAGACCCTGCAGAAGTACATCTAGCGCTTCAACAACGCACGCCTCAAGATTCCCAAGGTGACTGAGGAAGCCATCATCTCAGCCTTCTCCGATGGTGTGTGTGACGTCAAGATGAAGGAGGAGCTGGCGATGCATGAAGACCTGTGCACATCTCTAGAGCTGTTCAACTTGGCGACCAAATGCGCCAGGGTTGAGGAAGGGCGCCTATCCCTCCTCGAGCTTCCAGGTGCCAATCCAGAAGAGAAGAAGATCAAGGCCAAGGACGTGAAGCGCAAGGGGGCTGCAAAGTTTCATGCGAACTGCACACCAAGCGAGGCAGGATCAGCCCGAGTCTTCCAAGGGCAGCCGGTACTGCGTGGTACAATGATCTCCACACCCGCAACACCAACGAATGCCAAGAGCTCGTGGCCGCAGGCGAGAAGGCGATCGGTCGACGCCCAACCAAGGTGATCGAGGCTACGACCGAGGAGGAGGAAGAGGCACAGACGCTGGAAGACTGTGGCCTCGCCAAGGATGGCGTGACAGACTCGCGAGGACCTGGCTGGCAAGACCAGCTCGCGAGGGAGGTTGAGGCACCAACCTCGCGAGGATCGCCTCAAGGCAATGCAGGGCTCCCGCCCGCCGCAGCCGCCAAGGAGGTATGAAGACAATCATCGTGACGAGGGGTGGGGTTTCAGGAGCCGCCGCGATCGCAGCATCCTTGGTGGCGCCAGCCCCAGCCTCTCAACAGATCTTCAAGCAGTTTGCTCGTGAGGTGAATGCAGTCCTCCCTGCCGAGGCCTCACGCCTCTCGTGGTCGTCAGGCGCTATCACATTCAGTTCAGCAGATCAGCTCAAGGCGCTGCAACGGCCGGAGTCCTCCCCATGCTTTGCTCACTACCATCAAGAACGCAAGTTACCAGACCTCATCAACGGCGGAGCAGGGCTCAACGCCCCATCTGCCGAGACATTCAACGATCTGCAAGTGCCATACGATCAGCTTCACCGACCGAGTTTTCTCCGAGTCACCGTGGTTCCACCGCCACGGTAGGGCAAGTCCGCCTTCCTGTCACCTTCGGACAGCGAACAACTACCGCGACCGAGCTTATCGACTTTGACGCCGCCCACATCCGCTGTGCAGACAATGCCATCCCCTGCACCCAGCTTTGGCCAAGTTCATGGCAAGGACTCACCATGGCTACAATGTCCTCAAGATGCCAGGAAGCGGAGGAGTCATCACAGTGCCTTGCGAGGAAAGGGATGCAGTGTGCTCTCTTGAGCGTGTCTTTGAAGCCGCAGCAATTGAAGAACCAGATCACAGGAGCGGGAGACTTCCCGAGACGATCCCCAAGAAGAAGAAGGCCTCACCTGGTCCAAGCCCTCGTGGGGTAGGCACCTCCGAAGGCATGGCAACATGACCCGCGTCCGTTCAAGGGGCGCCACCCTATGACGATAGGAAGGGCGCCTGGCCGCCTCCTCAGCAGGCTCGGGGCTGTTTCATGGCGAGCCACCGACCCAGCCAGAGTCACGAGGAGGCGCCGGGCACCACTTGGAGGCATGCTTCAAGGCACATTTCTCAGAAGGAGCGAAGCAAGGAGGGTCAAACCTCAGAGTTCATCGCGGGAGTACTCAGAGCTACAGTGAGTCAAGAGTCATGTGCGGCCGCCGCCGCTGCTGCCGTGGGCCCCACATCCGTGCAAGGATGCTGGGCTGTGAATCTGCATCGACATACCAGGCTCAACCGAGCCGCATCTTAGGAGCGCCTGCCCTCACGCTGGGCGCTATGAGGGTCCACCACAGCCTACATTTGCATGCCTTCGCCCGCCAAACGCGGGTTGCCGCCCATCATCGCCTGCTGAGGGGCGCCTGAGGCTCAGGAGGTCAAGCAGCGCAGTCCCGGGCGGAGATGGAGATGGCTCGAGGAACCACCTGCACTCAAGCCTCCCGAGGCTCCAGCCCGAGGGCTCGTGAGGACCGACGCCTGCCACACGGTCATCCGCTACCTCAACACCCCGCCATCTCCGACCATATCAGTGACACCATTCCACTTTGCTTAGCTGGGAGCGCCTGGCTGCATCATTCCTGTGGTGCGTGGGTCCATCCTCGCATGCATGTATCCGCTTGCTTATGTTCCTTACTTACCTTGTTGGGGCGCCCACGGGCTGCATTATTCCTAAGCTGCTCGGGTCGACTCCAAGGGCGATGCTTTCTCCGCGCTTATCTAGATGGATTTTTCCTCCGCTTTGTTTGCAAAAAGGGATTTACACCTATGGGATCACAAGAATCCTTACTACGTTATGGGGCGCTGGGTCGTGAGAAGAGCAGATTAAACAGATAGCACAAGGTTCTTTATCCAGTTCGGGCCGCGAGATGCGAAACCCTACTCCTGCTTTGGTGGTTAGTTTATCTGCTTTTGAGCTAGCTATGGGGCGGAGGAGCTCCAAAGCCGAATCCTCCTCCGGTCGCCTTTGGGCCTCCTTTATAGGGAAAGGGGTTGCCACAGGGCACACAGGAGGTGGAAAGGGTACAACATACGAGTTTATCCTCGATTACATGACAAAGCGCCATAAATGTGTCTTGCTTAGGTGTCCTTGCTTTATTGGGGACGGGAGAGCCTGGGCCATCCGTCGCCACTCCCTTTCGTGTTGATACGCCACCTGCCCGGTGCCTGTGGCGCCATGTAGGCAAAGCAGTGCCTGAGGTGGCGCAGCTGGTGGGTCTCCATGAAGGTTCGTTGTCACACGCAGTGCCCGCCCAACTGGTTGGGTCGGCAACTGCATGGTGGAGGCTTGATTGGCTGGGCTCGATGGTGGCTTCACGGTGTCCTTGGCAGGAGTTTGCCACAGCCCCGGCAAGGGTCTTGCCTGCTGGCGCCGTCATCCCCTGCAAGGCTCTTGCCGGGCCTTGTGGTCCTCCTGGTCGGGATCCCGCCAAGGGTCGCCATCTTCTATAGTATGTATATGATCTTTGAATGTCTTCACAAAGATCTGCATGCCACCACGGGATGTCTCCTGAATCCTTTGCCCCATGGGGGCAGTGGACTCAAAGGTGATCCGGCCTGTATGGGCATGAGTCGCCTCGGCAAGGGCCTTGCCGGGTTTGTTGTAACTGACCTCGGCAAGGATCTTGCCGGGGAGTCTGTCATTCCCTTTGCTCTTGTGGTCTTGGTCTTGGCGCTGCTCGGGCTTCGCCTTACCTTGGCTCACCTTTCTTGCCTTGCTTTAGTGTGGCGGGCGCCTGTGGCTCGGGACTGCCCTGCACAGCTAAAAGGTGTACCCTCTTTTGTACACCAACAGAGCCCCCGGCTTGAGCCACACGATGGCAATCGCGCTGCAAAGCTAGGCCAAAAAACGGTGCTGGCAGGCAGGGTGGTTTTTACCATGTAAGTCTTTTCGCAGGCTGCGCTTCCCATGCCTCCCCAAGCGTGGCTTGGCGTGGGAGGCGGTGTTACATGGGCGACATGCGGGGCTGAGCTCGCATGCATGCGCCACGTCGTGGTAAAAGGGGCGGTTCGCGCTTCCCCATAAACGGAGGGAGGCGGAGGCGCCCATTTATCGAACGGGCCGGGCGTGGTCTTCAGGCGCCCACTCCCCACGATTATGGGAGAGGTCGCCACCCGTCGCTTCGGTCCCGCATGCCTGCCACGTGGCTCTCATGCGCCGGGTTGGCGAATGGTGGAGGCGGAACCGGGCTGTCGCGGGTCGGGCGGCAGTCGGTCCCAGCTCCTCGCGCTCCAAGGCCTTGATTGGCTGAGCTGGCGGGCAGGCTCCCACCCCTGCCTTTATAAGGAGCGGGGGGGCGGCGGTCCGCACTCTTCCATCTTCTCCTTCCTCCAGCTTCTCCCCTCCTTCCATCCGCCATGGAGAGATGGAATCCTAGTTCTTCAATGGTGGCGGTAAGGGTCGCCGCCGACAGCAAGGCCCTTCCTTCTCCTTCACCGTGGTAGCAGAGCCAGCCGCCAGGGAAGGGGGAGGGGCGAGGCCACGGGCAGGCAAAGGGACGAGGCCGAGGCGCCAGGAAGAGGAGAACGGGTGGCGCGCCGTCCCGCCCCGCCAAGAGTTCCCTCCCACGGAGGGCCATGTCGGGCGATGATCCTTGCGAAGTTCTTGCCCGCCAGCGCCGCCACCTCGTCGTCGTCTTCGTCTGCCGACTCCATTCGCGAGCGAGATGGAGCTGGATCCACCGGAGTCATTGCGGTTGCACATGAGGGGCTGTTGGATCAGTGGCACGCGAGTTCGCGTCGACTTTCCAGCCCCTCACGTGATGTACCTTGGTCGAGGGTGGAAGACGTTCACTCACATCCACCGCTTGACGGCGGGGCTCACTCTCCATTTCAAGCTGATGGAGGGCGCCTCCTCCGCTCAAGGTCTTCGGGTGCTTCTGGACTCAGGCAAGGTGCTGCGTGGAGAGCTCTTCTGATAGCGAAGGCTCCTCCTCGAGCGGGAGTGGCGAGGAGGACAGCCGCAGCGAAGACGAGGGTAGCAGGCGGCAGGATGACGGGTCCGACTAGGTGTCGGGCGCCGTTCCGTGCGGCACCAACGATCACATCATCCGTGTCTCCGGCTTCCTGAACTTTTCGGGGTCGTCTCCTTGGGCGGCTGGCGTTGGGAGGCTGCGGAAGAGGAAGAGGGCGGGCGGCAAGGCCGCCAAATCGGAGCACGCGGGCACCAACGCTCGACGCAGGCCGACGCCCCGCCGCCTGCCTTCGAAGCTCGCTTCCGCGCCGCTTATCACCATCCAGCCTTCGGACGGCCACCGAGATGTTCCTTGGTGTCTTCGCCACCAGTAGCTCGCCTAGGCACCCCCTTTGCCCTTTTCGCCCTTGACCTGCCTCCCAAGAGAGGGGCAGAGAGGGTTACGGGCACCTTATCTCTTTTAGTTTGTAAGCCTTCTGCCTAGGGCTGAACTTAAAAACTTGTAATCCCATCATTCATGTTTTTCATTTCTATGGACTGTACTCGAGTGGAATGTTTTTAATGAAAAGGGATGCTTGCCGGTCGTTTGTTTATGGTAGAACCCACGACAAGGAATAAATCCTTGATATCCCTAAGATAAACATTTCCTTGCCCGGCAATAGGCCCTGCTGTCTTCCCACTTCACTCGACCTTCCTCACGCTTTTGGCGGAGGCATGGATGAGGCGGTTCAGCTCCTCGCTTCATCCTTTCTGCCGTGGATCACGACTCAAACCTGGCCCCGTGAACCAGCCCTAGAGCCTAGAGTTTTAGGGAGCATGGTAGCTTGGGAAACAACGGTTTCACATACCCCCACCATAAGGGAATGCATGATAAGGAATGAAGAACTTATCTGAAGTTGCAGCCCCGCAACTCTGGATTGTCGTGGGTGAATCTTCAGATTTGCAGCCCCAGCAATACTGGCTTGCCGGGTATAGATGCCGATCCGTCCTCTTTTTCTTCCTTCGCCCTCAAGTGATCCAAGAAGGATATCTGTGGGTCATGCGTAACCAAAGAGAAAAAAGAACGGGAAAGAGACGCACACTGACCCCTAAGCTAGGGGTTAGTCGCCGCCAAGCACTATCAACCCTAACCAAGGATTTAGACTTGACCTAGCATGCATGCTATAACTTAGGGCGCCAAAGGTTTCATTTATGCTCAAGGTCTGCGCTGGGCTTTGTACAAAAGGTTACATGCATCATCGGCAATGCTTGTACAAAAGGTGGCTTGTGGGGTCTGCAAGAAGCTACCACGGTAAAACTTGAAGATGCTCAATGTTCCATGAGTTACCATCGAACGACATCTTCGGTCTCTGCAGGATCGCGCCGGCCCGTGACTCGTGTTACCCGTAAGGGCCTTCCCACTTTGGCGCCAACTTGTTGGAATTCTTGGCCGATTGAACGCGCCAAGGACAAGGTCGCCTTCCTCAAGGCTTTCGGCATGAACCTTGTGGTTATGGTAGTGGCGCAAGGTTTGCCGGTAGCGGTTGCTTCACAACGCCTGCTTTATCTTTCTCAAGGAGCATCGCCATCTTGCCGTAGCTGTTTTGCTCGAGCTCGCTATAAGCGAGCACTCGATGTGAACCGAGTATGAGTTCAGTGGGGAGAACTGCTTCGCTCAGATATCGTAAGCAAAGGTGTCCGCCGGTGGCTCGACGGCATCGCCTCGATCGACCAAAGAACCGCCGCAACTCATCAATCTAGCGCCTTCCACTCTTGTGCAGCCCGTCAAAGGTCTTGGTCCTAAGCCTCGTGACATTTCAGCATTTGCCCTTCGCTGACCATTGCTCCGCGGGTGAGCAACGGAAGTTAAACGACTTTGCCGCCGAGGTCTCGGTATATTGCATGAAGGTGTGGCTTGTGAAATGTGTGCCATTGTCGGTGATAACCTCATGGGCATGCCAAACGGCACACCAGTCCCTTGAAGAACTTGACGGCTAATCATATGGACCTTCCTCATCGCCTCCACTTCCCGCCACTTTGTGAACTTGTCGATTGCAACGCATAAGTATCAAGCCCCGACAGCTGGGGAAAGGGCCCAAGATGTCGAGCCCCTGCATCGAGAAGGGCCAGAGAGAGGAATGGTTTGAAGGGCTTGAGCTGGCTCGATGAAGCTTTGAATGGAACTCGACAAGCTTCACACCTGGTGACTAGTGTCGTCAAGATCCTGGAGGGCGGTGGGCCGAAGAAGCCTTTGCCGAAATGCCTTGCCAAGCAAGGGCCCTTGACCCAATGTGGGATCCACATATGCCTCCGTATCTCGCCAACAGCTCCAATTCTTCCTCTCGAGGGATACACTTCAATTTCACACCATCCGTCTCTTTTTCAGACAGACGCCATCGGCGAACTGGTACATCGAGAGCGACGGGCTACTTTTTTCCGCTTTTCCTGCTCCTCGTGAAGTTCCCCGTCTGGAGGAATCGGACGGTATGTGTGCCCACGCCGAGCCCGGGCTCGACGGCGAGGACTAAAGGCATTTCCTCCGCCACAGAGCGGCTGTCTCGACGGCAAGAGCTTGATGCTCACTGGAGCCGCCGTCCCTGGCGGGCTCAAGATTCCCTGCAACATCTCTCGCGGCGGCCCTGTGGAGCTCGGCGGGAAAGTACTTGCTGGCCCTGATTTCTCCTCTTATTCTCGCCTCGCTGATGGATCAACGGATGGCTGAGTTAGTTGAAGCACAAAGGTACCGGTTCCACAGGTAGCTTGAGGGCAGCGCGCTTTTGACAGTAATCAGCGACATCGTTTCTCCGCCGGTGAACGTGTTCACTCAGATACCGTCAAACGCTTCTTCCAGCTTTCTCACTTCATCGACGAGGCCTTCATCAACGGCTCGTAATCCTTGTTGACTTGCTTGACGACAAGCTGCGAAGTCTCCCCGACGATGAGTTTTTGATTCCGAGGTCCGCCATGATCCTAAGACCGCAAGCAGCCCTCAGATTTCACCAGATTGTTTGTTGACACCTCCCCGGGAACCGTGATCTCGATCACGATTTGAGGTGCTCTCCGGGCGCGATAAGCAAGACGCCAGCCCCGGCGCTCAGAAGGAGAAAGCTCCATCAAAGTACATGATCCAATCACAACTTGCCTCTTTGCCGGGAGAGCAGTCTCTTGAATTTCTTCGCAAGTGTTGCGGTCCATTCTCGCAATGAACTCGCTAGGACTCGGCTCAATCGCCGAGGTACTTTCAAACTTGAGGCCAAAGCTGACAGCTCCAAAGGCTCCATTCCACAACCTCCCTGCTGCATCCGGATTGTGCAATATCCGCTGCAGAGGGAAGCGAAAGTGACGACAGTGATCTCTTGTGCCTAGAAGTAGTGACGCAGCTTCCTCGAGGCCATAAGGTGGCCGAAGAGCAATTTCTACACACCGGAGTACCTTGATCTAGCCCCCGCAGGAGAGAACTAACAAAGTAGACCGGTGCTGCATCATTTTATTCTTCGCGGCACTTCAACCGGCTGTGTCGCTCTCGCATTGGTGGTGTCGGCTCGCCGCTGCCATTTCCTCGTCGTCAACCTCTCTTCGCGCCACTCAAAGGCGGCAAGGCTGACCACATGGTCTATTGCCGCCATGTATAGCAGCAACGGTTCTTGTGTCCTCGGCGCAACTAATATTGGTGTGGAAGAGATGTATTTCTTCAAATCTTGCAATGCTGCTTCGCTTCAAGGCCCACTCCATTGGGCCCGCTTTTTCAGATCTTGAAAAGGGAGGCACGCCGCAGACTTTGAAATGAACTCGCCCATGGCGGCAACGCAACCAGCAAGACGGCACATCCTTGATCCGCTTGGGTGCTTCAATCTGCTCTATAGCTTTGATTTTGTCCGATTGGCCTCTATCCCATGTCAGGACACCAAGAACCCGAGGGGCTTGCCGGATGGGACGCCAAAGACGACTTCGGGTTCAGCTTGAGATTGATCTTGCGCATGTTTGCAAATGTTTTTGCAAATCCGTATGAGGGTTGCCCTGTCCTTGGTTTTGACCACTATGTCATCCATATAAGCCTCCATATTTCTATGGAGCCGGGTTCAAAACCAACTGACCGCCTTGCAAACGCCGAACCAGCACTCTTCAACCCAAAGGCATCCGCATGAAACAATACGCACTACATGGGGTGATGAATGCTGTCTTTCTTCGCCTTCTCTTGTCATGAAGATCTCGTGGTAGCCGAGTAGGCATCGAGGAATGACAACAGATCACACCCACCGTGGAGTCAACAACTGATCGATGCGCGGCAGCGGGAAGGGATCTTTAGGGCAAGCCTTATTGATATCTGTGTAATCAATACACAACCTCCGCTTCCCATTTGCCTTGTGCACCACGACCGGATTGGCCAACCACGTTGGATGGAGCAATCCTCTTACCAAACCCGCTGCTTCCAGTTTCCGGATCTCTTCTGTGATGAACTCTTGTCGGTCCAAATCTTGCTTTTTGACCTTCTGCTTGACGGGTCGCGCATGAGGGCAGACAACAAGGTGGTGCTCAATCACCTTCCTGGGAACAGCGGGGATGTCGGAAGCTTGCCACGCAAACACATCGACATTCGCCGCAGGAAGGTGACGAGCGCGTTTTCCTATTTGTCGCCAAGGGTGGAGCTTATGGTAAAAGCTCCTCCCTGCCGCCCCTCATTGATAGAAACCTTCTTGGTTCCCGTGGTATGGCCTCGGCTTTTGTTTCCACCGTGAAGCTCTCGCACGCCCTCGACGGCAGTGTTACACCAAGAGGTGCGCTTGCCGGAGGGTGTCCGAGGTCACATCGGTCTTCTTCTTCTTCTTCCTCCCGGTTCCCAGCCGGCAGGAGCAAGTGTTTAGCGGGCGGCAGCTGCCGCAATCGCTTGTCGGGTATAGTTGGCCCGCAAATCAGCGATCTTTCTTGTCGAGGGAATGGTGATGATCGCCACAGGTCCCGCATCTTCGTGGTGTTGTAGCCGAGGTGACGCCGCCATGAACTTGGCAGCGGCATGCCAAGGATCCTGCTAGGGCAAGGATCTTGGCAACATCGAACACGCATCCTCTCCGCCCCGAAGTTCGTCGCTCAAAGGTCACGGCAGCGTGACCTTTCCCTTTGCTGGCTTCTTCCCGGTCAATTTCTAAAACGCGCTCCGCCTCTTCGAGGTCTCCATCAGAATCAGCCGATCTCGGCAGCGAGATCAAGTTCGCACCGCCCCGCCATCGACTAGCATCTTCGCCACCTTGAGGTTGCGATTGTTGGTGAAACCAACAACGGCAAGCACCGATCGCAGTGCAGCGATCAGGGTGATCCTGTGTAAAAGATGATAGGTGTGTCGACCACTTCGCCGCCTTTGGCATCAAACGACGGCTCGCCACAGAACCTCTCGCACCCATTGTTTAAGCCGGCGATGAGAAGTATGCAGCGAGCCGCCGCCGACGCATTACGGCCTCTATAGCTTTCGAAACTCTTGGTCGCCGGATTCGCCGCCCTCTTCGTGATCGCCGCCTTCGGCTTTTCGTCACGGCCGGCGGCCTCTCCGTTGCTTATACTTGCCGTGACGGCCCGTCGCCGTCGTCACGCTTCTTGCCGACCCTCAAGACCGCTTGGGCCCTTCTCCTTGTCCCGCCTCATATTCATCCTCTCGCTTTCAGCGAGGAGCTCAACCTGTCGGCAGTCTTGGAGAGCATGGCCTTTGGTGCGATGGATCTTGCAAGATCGCTTGTCGGAGTTTCTCGGCTTCTGCGGCCGCCAAGGGCCAGCAGGCGACGCACCCGCAACCTCCTTGCTGGGGTCGCTCGCCTTTGGTTTTCTTGGTGGAGCCGGTGTCATCAGATCCCTCAACGGCAAGCACGGTTTTTCCTTGCGCTTCCTGCTGCGGCGCCGCCTTTCTTCACGGACGGCAATATCCTCATCTAAGAGTCGGTTTCACGCCGCATCTTCGCCGGGTACTTCCTTCCTCTTCAGCTCGGGCACATTTGTCGCAAGAACATAGAGTTCTCGCTACATCTCTCACCTTGTTCATTGCCAGCTCTTCACGCATCTTGCGGTTACGCACGCTCGATGAAACGCTACCGATGATGGCGCATGGTGAACATCGTGGATATTGTATCGCACCCGCTGAACCTTTGAATATACTTATGGAGACTCTCGCTCCCTTCCGAGGGATGACGTGGCAGGTCGCTTGTTTGGCCATGGGCTAGGTGGCCTCAAAGAAGGCGCCCACGAACTCATGGCACAAACCACCAGAGGAAATAGAGTTCACCGCAAGTGCATCAACCACTTACATGGCGTTGGGTTTGAGAGCCAACGAAAGTAGTTCGCAAGCACCTTATCATTATGGGCTCCGCAGCCTCCATCGCGATGGTGTAGACGCCGAGGAACTCGGATGGGTGGGTCTTGCCATCGTATTTTTCGCGCTGCCGGGTTTGAAGGTGCGTGATTGGGCCACTTTAACTCCCGCAGCTCACGGTAAAAGCCGGACAGCCCATCAGAGGGACCTTGAGAAGAGGTGTCTAGAGGGGGGGTGATTAGACACTAAGTACCAAAGTTTCAGTTTTTAAGTTTCTTTAAATTTTGAGTGGAGTTTAGGCACAAGTTTAACATTCACAACATATAGCAAGCAAGCATGCAAAGAGTATATGAGAAGCAGAAAATAAAGCATGCAACTTGCAAGAATGTAAAGGGAAGGGATTGGAGGATTCAAACGCAATTTGGAGACACAGATGTTTTTGGCGTGGTTCCGATAGGTGGTGCTATCGTACATCCACGTTGATGGAGACTTCAACCCACGAAGGGAAACGGTTGCGCGAGTCCATGGAGGGCTCCACCCACGAAGGGTCCACGAAGAAGCAACCTTGTCTATCCCACCATGGCCGTCGCCCATGAAGGACATGCCTCACTAGCGGTAGATCTTCACGAAGTAGGCGATCTCCTTGCCCTTACAAACTCCTTGGTTCAACTCCAAAATCTTGTCGGAGGCTCCCAAGTGACACCTAGCCAATCTAGGAAACACCACTTCAAGAAGTAACAAATGGTGCGTTGATGATGAACTCCTTGCTCTTGTGCTTCAAATGATAGTATCCCCAACACTCAACTCTCTCATAGGATTTGGATCTCGTGGAAAGAGGGTTTGAGGTGTCGGCTGCTCGGGAACGGGGTCCCCAGACTTGCTCGCTCATGCCTGCGGGCGTGGCTCAAGGAGGCCCAAGACGCCCATCTTCATCAACGAAGCTCAAGACCTCGCGAGGGGCTGAGACTGCTGGGCGGATTTACAAGGAGCTTCTCGTGCACGGCCTCCTCGTCAGTTGGCTCAGAGGAGGCGGAGAGTTCAAGGCAGGGTACTCGCGAGGTGCCCATGACGCAAGCCATGACGCACTAGGGCGCCAGTCGGGCGCCAGCCCGCACAGTGTCCTCCTTTCCTCTTTGGTGCAAAGGGAGCAAGCGCAGGCGAGAGCATCAAGCAAAGGCATCCGTTTCGTGGAGCCCAAGCAGGCGTCATCACCAGAGCCTTTTGTCACGCCCATTATGCGATCCCATCCAAAAGGAACTCGACGGTCCCACCAAGGATAGACCCACATATTGAAACGCTTTTGCAAGGTGGATATCATTACATCAACATTACACAGTAGATGGGGATACATACATAAGGCACAAATGCCACAAGAATGCATCAACATTCAAATATAAGATCAACATCCCACTACGGATGAAACATAAACAAGCTCAAACAATATCCACCTGCTAGCCCAGCTGCCGACCCGAACCTATCCCCGATCAAAGAAGAAGCGTAAGAAGAACTCCAACACAAGCAAACATTGCTCTCGCCATGATCATCACAAAACCTGTACCTGCAATCGGTGGTGTAGTAATCAGGAGCCACGAGGACTCAAAGAATCCCATTACCATGGGTATCAAGACTAGCAAAGCTTAAGGGAAAGGAAGGGGTAAAGTGGTGAGGTTGCAGCAGCGACTAAGCATATATGGTGGCTAACATACGCAAATGAGAGCGAGAAGAGAAACAAAGGAACGGTCGTCAACTAGTAATGATCAAGAAGTGATCCTGAACTCCTACTTACGCCGACATAACCCGTAAACCGTGTTCTCTCTCGATCAACCCCGAAAAGAGACACTCACGGTTACGCACACGGTTGGTGTATTTTAATTAAGATCAACTTCGGTTTTCTACAACCGACATTAACAAATTCCCATCTGCCACATAACCGCGGGCACGACTTTCAAAGTTCAAACCCTGCAGGGTGTCCCAACTTAGCCCATGATAAGCTCGCGATCAACGAAGGATATTCTTCTCCCCGAAGGCCCGATCAGTCTCGGAATCCCGCCACAAGACATTTCGACAGAATAAAACAAGTCCAGCAAAGACGCCTCGAATGTGCCGACAATCCCGATAGGAGCTGCACATATCTCGCTCTCGGGCACACCGGATAAGCGAAGCATACAGTACCGACGTAACCCATGTTGCCAAGGGATGGTCCCAAGACGGTGTTTAGTTTGGACCAACGCTAGACAAGCACCGCCCTGGGTAATAAGATGACCCTTGAGAGCGCGACTCCCAAGGGAAAAAGGCTAGGTGAGGCAAATGTAAAACCAAGGTTGGGCCTTTGCCGAAAAGTCTTATTCAAAGCGAATCGTCAAGGGGTCCCATAAATCACCCGACCGCTTAGGGACGCAAAATCCGGGAACATAACACCGATATGACGGAAACTAGGGCGGCAAGAGTGGAACAAAACACTGCATAAGGCCGAGCCTTCCACCCTTTACCAAGTATATAGATGCATTAATTAAATAAGATATATTGTGATATCCCAACAAGTAAACATGTTCCAACAAGGAACAACATCTCCATGTTCCAACAAGGAACATACTTCATCTTCACCTGCAACTAACAACGCTATAAGAGGGGCTGAGCAAAGCGGTAACATAGCCAAACAATGGTTTGCTAGGAAGGGTGCAAAAGGTTAGAGGCTGACAAGGCAATTTGGGAGGCTTGAGCAACAGGTAATAGGTAGCGCAGCATAGCGATAGAACGAAGCAACTAGCATAGCAATGATAGTAGTGAGATCCAGGGTAGCGGTCATCTTGCATGAAATCCCGCAAGGAAGAAGAACGAGTCCATGAAGAAGATGAAGCCACGAAGACGAACCAAGCGTAGACGAACAAATCCTCACGATCGCAACGAAACGGGAACTAACAAGAAGAAGCACACAACAAAGTAAACACACCACACATGAACAAGGCATGATGCACAAACAAGCATGATGCATGACAAAGCTACATGAAGCTACTCATGGCAAGAGATGATGCAAACAAGAGCAACACATCAAAGCAAGTTTAATTGAGGCCGGAAACAACATATAACAATTCCGGTAAGTCCTCATATGCAAATTTCGAGATTGGTCCAGATCTGAATAACTTTATGTTCAAGTTGTTAAACAGCAAGTTAAAATGCACCAAGATGATATACACGAAATTCTAGTCAAGTTACATATAAAGTTCATTTGATTCGGAGCTACGGCCTAGAAGATATGAGCAAAACAAGTTAAACATGGCATTGATGCAAAATGCATACAAACATCAAGCAAACACTTCAAAACAAGGATGCAACATGATAATATGAAACTACATGCAAAATCAAGCAAGTTTCATATAGAGAACCCTCAAAACGGAGCAACGGTTCAACACGTACACCCTATACAAGTTATAGCAACAATCTGTTCAAAACAGCAATTAGGCATATTGCAAGCATCAAAACAATAAGCTACAACACCTCAACAAGAAAACAAAAGGCATGGACATGATGTACAGGTAAATCATTACAAAACATGAACACTGAGCTATCTCCAGAAGCAACTAGAACATGCTCAAAATGACATGGCAAGATTGCAAATAATAACAGCTTTCAGACTTTAGCGTAAATAACATCAAAGTTGCAATGTTTAGAGCTATCAAACAACATGTTACAGGAACTTATCATGGAAAACAAAGGCATGGCATGAATCTACTAAATGCATATAACAAAAGTCCTTACTGACCATAAGCCAAAAGGATCGGAAAATATGATGGCACCCATGTAAACATGGCAAGTTATATTACAGATTCATACATGGCAGAACAACAACAAGTAGGCATGTTGGTGAGCTTGAACCACTCACCACAGAGCAATACGTGGCATGGCAAGGCAACCAACAGTAAGAAGACATGGCATAGAAGCTAAACATGGCAAGAACAACATCATAGCATGCAAGGATCAACTACAACAACCTTGCCAAAATTGAATAACATGTAAACAATCTGCCAGGAAACATTTTATAGCAAAAGTAGAGCTCGATTGACTCAAGCTATGGCACTCCATAATTGCAAACAAGGACATGGATGGATAGAGCAATACATTTATAACAAAACATCCTTACTGAAGTATCTCAAAATAAGCATGGATCTCTCGGTAGCATCAAGTTTACATGGCATAAAAATATCAGCAAAACAGGGGCTGAAATCAGCAACATTATGATGCCTAGTTTGCATGCTTGTTCTAGTCACCACATTGATCACAAAAATACATGGCATACACCCCTGGAAAGATGGCATGACATATTACAAAACACATGTAGGACTCAAGATCATAGGATGCACACATCAATCATGGCAAAAATGACAAAAGTGCAAGTTCTGTTAAGAAACAGAAACTAACATCACATAGCACTCTTCCAACAATATTTCGGGCATCAAGATGAGCTCAAATGGAAATGATGCAATGAGAATAAATGATCTACTCTTTGAGGCGAACATTTTGACATATTATACGCACAAAACGGAGCCACGGATGCATAGTTATGGCATGATGAAAATGCAACAAAAATGCAACAATTTCGGGGACTTGGTGGAATTTTGGGGAGGGGAAAGTCAACCGGGACGAGGTGGAGCGGGACGGAGGGATCCGGGCGAGGCAGGGCGCGGATGGGGAGTGGTGGATTCGCCCACTCCCCAGATCCGCGACGGGCGGCGGTTTCCGGCGAAGCCTGCTCCGCCGAGCGGAGGAGGATGGCGAGGGCGGAAGACTCGGCAGGGCCGACGGGCGGCGGGCGGCGGATCCGCTGGCCGGGCGGCGGGCGGATGGCGCACAGGTAGGCGCGCTGGCGGAGGAGATGAGCTCCGCGGGTGGGGGGCGGCGGCGGCGCAGGTGGCGACGGGCCGGGCGGCGGGGCGACGGGACGGGCGGCGGGTTTCGGCCCGGCAAGCAGAAGGCGGGCTGCCACGGGTTCGGGCGAAGCGCAGCGGCGCTGGGAAGTGAGCGGGCGGCGGCGAATGGCGGCGTACACGTGGCGGCGGCGGGCGACCGGACGTGTCCGCTGCGGCCGGACGTGTCCGTGGCGGCGGGACGGAAAATGGCTAGGGTTAGAGGGATTCATCCGCGAATTTCGGGGAGGGGACCTATATATAGGTAGAGGGAGCTAGGAGAGTCCAAATGAGGAGCGAGCTGCCACACGATCGCGGATCGAACGATCGAGAACATGGAGGGAGTTAGGTGGGTTTTGGGCCACTTTGAAAGGGGTGTTGGGCTGCACAGAAAGAGGCTTTCACTGTTACCCCGTTAACTGCTGGAGTATCAAACGACCTCCAAATGGCACTAAACTTGACAGCGGTTCACCGGTGCTATATCAAGGTCATGGCAAACCTCGGACCATTCCGAGAAAGTTTAATACCCGCATATGAAAAGAGGTAAAAGGGGCGCCGGAGACATAGGAGTGCCGGATTGCAAAACGGACAACGGGAAAATGCTCGGATGCATGAGATTTAACACGTATGCAAATGCGATGCACATGACGACATGATATGAAATGCAGAAGATGACATGGCAAAGTGCAACACACAAGCAAATGACATGGCAACAACGGCGAATAACTGGCAGACACCTGGCGCATCGAATCCGGGGCGTTACAACACTCCTCCACTAACAAGAGATCTCGTCCCGAGATCTTAGGACCGAGACGGAAGAGAAAAAAGGATGAGGTGAAACAGAAACTCAAGAGAAGAAGCAAAGAGTCGAGAGCACTCGAGAAGAAGAGAGGAACGACAAGAATGACGAGACTCGAAGCTCACGGAATCAGATAGACTATGAAACAACTCGTTCTAACCGGAGTGGTTAGAATGAGAAAAGAAACGAATAAGACTGAAAGGATTTAGGCAGCACACCGGTTAAAACATGGAGGAATAGAACATGAACTTGAGAGGATGGAATGATACTTGATGAAGACATGACACAAAACCTCTGGGAAGAAATGAAAGAGAATTGAATGAAAGGAATTTAGAATGATTGAATGGAGTTGTTGAGAAAATCAACAACGAAAGAAAAAGCTTGTTGTGGACTTATGGAAAACATCTCAAAATTATGAGGTGATAACCGACCGCAAACAGAAATGATAGGATAGGTTAGAAGAACGAAGGAATGCAAAACTCCACTTCAAAAGAAAATGAAGAATTACTTGCTCTTCACGATGGGAGGAGAAGGATACTTGAACTCCATCAACAAAATCTTGATGAACTCTTGAAGAATGAATTAAATCATGACGAGCCATCATGAAGAACTCCGTAGACAAAAGGGTGACAAGATAGAATGAAGGGTGAAAGAATAAGATGAGCCTTGCGATGATTTAGATGGAGGTTCCGACGAAATGATCGAGGAAATTTGAACTCCGGAAAAGAAAAGATTAAAACACTTGGAACTAGAATTTATTCATCAAGAACAAATTCTGAAGAAAAGGGATTACTTGACGATGATGAAATAAGAATAAGATTTATTGTATGCTTATCCTTCATCAAATTAAATTGATGACAAGCAATGGATTTTGCATACTACTTAATCTTCTTGAAAATGATTAAGGGAAATATGGCGCAGAGAAAATCTTCATGAACCACCGGTAGGATTGAAAAGAACGAATGAATTAATATGATAAACAAGGAAAATAATCTTGAACAAACCACCGTAAGAATTCGAAACGATCGATTTAAAGAGAGAATGAATCACCGGGAAGAATTAGAAGAGCCAATAAGCTAGAGGGGATTTAGATGCAAAAGAACAAAGAGATCCTGAGCTGATTAAAGAACACTTGAACTGGGCACCGGGATAAATAGAGAACGATAACTGGAATAATGGCCTCCGGTGAAAAGAAACAGGAAAACAACTCCTGAAATACTCCGGATGGGTGAAAAGAATTACTCGCCTGGAAACAATTAGATAGGATAACATCGAGCTAGGACCATGAATCTTCGAGAGAACAGACAAAATTTAAGAGAAACTCTACTTCGGTCTTCAAAAGACGACGGGAAACACCACCAAAATTACTGAGGTACTCCGGGAGAATGAAAAGCGAAGAGGTTGAGCCAATAATGAAATGATTTGAAATCGATCTCAAGAAGGCATGTGATGATGGAATCCATTCTTACGCTACACTTGAAAAGAATTGGGAATAGCTCCGGGAAATTAGAAGAGTCAGTAAGATCCTCGAAAAGACCTGTGGGTTAGGGCCCACTAAAAGAAAACACCGCTGGAAAGGGACGATGAATGATAGATGATGCACCGAAGAACTGAAATATTTGATGAGGTAACAGCCTCAATTAATTCGAACACGCATTTAATCTCTTGAGATGACTTGAGCACTCCTAAGGATAAACCAAGAGAGGCGAACGAGCAAAGAGAACACTTGAGCTGAGGAAAAGAATATGATCAACCAAAACTTGAATTGAATCCACCGAAAAGAAAGAGATGAAGAATGACGAACTAGACGAGAAACCACCGTTGAGATGATTGAGGGAAGACTCAAGAGACTCCGCATGAATGAGATAGCTGGTCGAGAGAGAGTCGACCGGGAAGAAAAGGGTGGTGGGCGGAAAACAAAGGCAACTGGAAGGGGAAATCGATTTAATATCTTGAATAGAAAACACCGTTGAAATCATTGAGGAAAGAAAGCAAAGACTTCGCATTTAGTAGGATGGATACTCAATTACGGACTCGTTCCGAGAAGAAGAAGGAGGGCGGTGGGAAAAACAAGGACAACTTTGACAAGGAAAACAACGACGCCGGAGGAAGAACCGAGGATTGAACTTGCAAAGATGAAGAGGCTCGAGTCGACTTGACGAGAAATGCACCGGACAAAAGAGCAGAGGAACAACGATCGAAAACCAATCTGCGTGATCCTAAAAAAATTTGAAGGGAAGAGAAGTAATTCAAAACACCTACGCCAAGATTCCTTACCGAGAGCTTAAGGGGCTGAGGAGTAAAAGAATTCCTACTCCGATATAACTAGACCAAAATAGTTTCCTTCTAGACTCAACAACGGCCAAACTACACGATCAATCAAGGGGCCTTAGGGTTTGGTCGAGGCTCGATACCAACTTGTCACGCCCAATATGCTAACCCTATCCAAAAGGAACTCGACGGTCCCACCAAAGATAGACCCAAGATATTGAAACGCTTTTGCAAGGTGGATATCATTACATCAACATTACATAATAGATGGGGATACATACATAAGGCACAAATGCCACAAGAATACATCAACATTCAATATAAGATCAACATCCGACTACGGATGAAACATAAATGAAGCTCAAACAATATCCACCTCGCTAGCCCAGCTGCCGACCTGAACCTATCCCCGATCAAGAAGAAGCGTAAGAAGAACTCCAACACAAGCAAACATCACTCAAGGCCATGATCATCACAAAACCTGTACCTGAATCGGTGGTGTAGTAACTGTGAGCCACGAGGACTCAAAGAATCCCATTACCATGGGTATCAAGACTAGCAAAGCTTAAGGGAAAGGAAGGGTAAAGTGGTGAGGTTGCAACAGTGACTAAGCATATATGGTGGCTAACATACGCAAATGAGAGCGAGAAGAGAAACAAAGGAACGGTCGTCAACTAGTAATGATCAAGAAGTGATCCTGAACTCCTACTTACGCCGACATAACCCGAAACCGTGTTCTCCTCTCGATCAACCCCGAAAAGAGACACTCACGGTTACGCACACGGTTGGTGTATTTTAATTAAGATCAACTTCGGTTTTCTACAACCGACAATTAACAAATTTCCATCTGCCACATAACCGCAAGGCACGGCTTTCGAAAGTTCAAACCCCGCAGGGTGTCCCAACTTAGCCCATGATAAGCTCTCGCGATCAACGAAGGATATTCTTCTCCCGGAAGACCCGATCAGTCTCGAATCCCGCCACAAGACATTTTGACAAGAATAAAACAAGTCCAGCAAAGCACCGAATGTGCCGACAAATCCCGATAGGAGCTGCACATATATCGCTCGGGCACACCGGATAAGCGAAGCGCATAGTACCGACGTAACCCATGTTGCCAAGGGATGGTCCCAAGACGGTGTTCTAGTTTGGACCAACGCTAGACAATCACCGCCCGGGGTAATAAAGATGACCCTTGAGAGCGCGACTCCCAAGGGAAAAAGGCTAGGTGAGGCAAATGTAAAACCAAGGTTGGGCCTTGCTGGAAAAGTCTTATGCAAAGCGAACTGTCAAGGGGGTCCCATAAATCACCCGACCGCGTTAGGGACGCAAAATCCGGGAACATAACACCGATATGACGGAAACTAGGGCGGCAAGAGTGGAACAAAACACCAGGCATAAGGCCGAGCCTTCCACCCTTTACCAAGTATATAGATGCATTAATTAAATAAGATATATTGTGATATACCAACAAGTAAACATGTTCCAACAAGGAACAACATCTCCATGTTCCAACAAGGAACATACTTCATCTTCACCTGCAACTAACAACTCTATAAGAGGGGCTGAGCAAAGCGGTAACATAGCCAAACAATGGTTTGCTAGGAAGGGTGCAAAAGGTTAGAGGCTGACAAGGCAATTTGGGAGGCTTGAGCAACAGGTAATAGGTAGCGCAGCATAGCGATAGAACGAAGCAACTAGCATAGCAATGATAGTAGTGAGATCCAGGGTGGCGGTCATCTTGCATGAAATCCCGCAAGGAAGAAGAACGAGTCCATGAAGAAGATGAAGCCACGAAGACGAACCAAGCGTAGACGAACGAATCCTCACGATCGCAACGAAACGGGAACTAACAAGAAGAAGCACACAACAAAGTAAACACACCACACATGAACAAGGCATGATGCACAAACAAGCATGATGCATGACAAAGCTACATGAAGCTACTCATGGCAAGAGATGATGCAAACAAGAGCAACACATCAAAGCAAGTTTAATTGAGGCCGGAAACAACATATAACAATTCCGGTAAGTCCTCATATGCAAATTTCGAAATTGGTCCAGATCTGAATAACTTTATGTTCAAGTTGTTAAACATCAAGTTAAAATGCACCAAGATGATCTACACGAAATTCTAGTCAAGTTACATATAAAGTTCATTTGATTCGGAGCTACGGCCTAGAAGATATGAGCAAAACAAGTTAAACATGGCATTGATGCAAAATGCATACAAACATCCAGCAAACACCTCAAAACAAGGATGCAACATGATAATATTAAAATTACATGCAAAATCAAGCAAGTTTCATATAGAGCACCCTCAAAATGGAGCAACGGTTCAACACATACACCCTATACAAGTTATAGCAACAATCTGTCCAAAACAGCAACTAGGCATATTGCAAGCATCAAAACAATAAGCTACAGCACCTCAACAAGAAAACAAAAGGCATGGGCATGATTTACAGGTAAATCATTACAAAACATGAACACTAAGCTATCTCCAGAAGCAACTAGAACATGCTCAAAATGACATGGCAAGATTGCAAATAATAACAGCTTTCAGACTTTAGCGTAAATAACATCAAAGTTGCAATGTTTAGAGCTATCAAACAACATGTTACAGGAACTTATCATGGCAAACAAAGGCATGGCATGAATCTACTAAATGCATATAACAAAAGTCCTTTACTGACCATAAGCCAAAAAGGATCGGAAAATATGATGGCACCCATGTAAACATGGCAAGTTATATTACAGATTCATACATGGCAGGAACAACAACAAGCAGGCATGTTGGTGAGCTTGAACCACTCACCACAGAGCAATACATGGCATGGCAAGGCAATCAACAGTAAGAAGACATGGCATAGAAGCTAAACATGGCAAGAACAACATCATAGCATGCAAGGATCAACTACAACAACCTTGCCAAAATTGAATAACATGTAAACAATCTGCCAGGAAACATTTTATAGAAAAAGTAGAGCTCAATTGACTCAAGCTATGGCACTCCATAATTGCAAACAAGGACATGGATGGATAGAGCAAGACATGTATAACAAAACATCCTTACTGAAGTATCTCAAAATAAGCATGGATCTCTCGGTAACATCAAGTTTACATGGCATAAAAATATCAGCAAAACAGGGGCTGAAATCAGCAACATTATGATGCCTAGTTTGCATGCTTGTTCTAGTCACCACATTGATCACAAAAATACATGGCATACACCCCTGGAAAGATGGCATGACATATTACAAAACACATGTAGGACTCAAGATCATAGGATGCACACATCAATCATGGCAAAATGACAAAGTGCAAGTTCTGATAAGAAACAAACTAACATCACATAGCACTCTTCCAACAATATTTCGGCATCAAGATGAGCTCAAATGGAAATGATGCAATGAGAATAAATGATCTACTTTTGAGGTGAACATTTTGACATATTATACGCACAAAACGGAGCCACGGATGCATAGTTATGGCATGATGAAAATGCAACAAAATGCAACAATTTCGGGGACTTGTGGAATTTTGGGAGGGAAAGTCAACCGACGAGGTGGAGCGGACGAGGGATCCGGGCGAGGCTGGGGCGCTGGATGGGGAGTGGTGGATTCGCCCACTCCCCGTGATCCGGGCACGACGGGCGGCGGTTTCCGGCGAAGCCCGGCCCGCCGGAGCGAGGAGGATGGCGAGGGGCGGAAGATCTTAGGGGCCCCACGGTGGCGGGCGGCGGATCTCGCTGGCCGGCGGCGGGCGGATGGCGACCAGTAGGCGCGGCCGCGGAGGAGATGAGCTCCGCGGTGGGGGGGCGGCGGCGCAGTGGCGACGGGCGGGCGCGGGCGACGGCGCCGGGCGTGCTCGCAAGCGGGCCACGGGCCCGGTATGCAAAGGGCGCTGGGAAGAGGCGCGGGCGGCGGCGACGGCGGCGTACACGTGGCGGCGGCGGGCGACCGGACGAAACCGGCCATGCCGGACGTGTCCGTGGCGCAAGGGGACGGAAATGGCTAGGGTTAGAGGGATTCATCCGCGAATTTCGGGGAGGGACCTATATATAGGTAGAGGGAGCTAGGAGAGTCCAAATGAGGAGCGAGCCGCCACGCGATCGTGATCGAACGATCGAGAACAGGAGGGAGTTAGGTGGGTTTTGGGCCACTTTGAAAGGGTGTTGGGCTGCACAGAAAGAGGCTTTCACGGTTACATTTGCTAACTGCTGAGTATCAAACGACCTCCAAATGGCACGAAACTTGACATGCGGTTCACCGGTGCTATACCAAGGCCGCTTGGCAAACCTCGGACCATTCCGAGAAAGTTTAATACCCGCGCATGAAAAGAGGTAAAAGGGGGCGCCGGGAGACATAGGAGTGCTGGATTGCAAAACGGACAACGGGGAAAATTCTCGGCTGCATGAGACGAACACGTATGCAAATGCGATGCACATGACGACATGATATGAAATGCAGAAGATGACATGGCAAAGTGCAACAGGCAAGAAAATGACATGGCAACAACGGCGAATAACCGCGTGACACTGGCGATCGAATCCGGGCGTTACACCTTTTGGCAAAGCGAGGACCAACTTTAGTCGATAAGTGTACCCGCTGTTCCCTTCAAATGGCCAATTGTTGGCGCCTTCCCGCCAATATTTGGGAAGAGGCCCAGGCCCTCGCCATAAATAGGAGTAGCCACCCCTGTGGCTGAAGGATCCACCCCGGATGAGATCGGAATCCTCATCAAGAAACCAAGAGCTAGAGCGACCGAGCACCACCCAGCAGTTCATCAGACCGCCAAGAATGCACTGCGAGGCTGTTCTTCCTTGTACTGTCCTCATCAGCCCAAGAGGCAATCCACCACACCACACACCGGAGTAGGGTATTACACCACAACGTGGCCTGAACCAAGATAAACCTCGTGGTCTCTTGTGCCGCTCCGCTTAGTAGTTTAGGTCCCAACGATTCGGCAAGGTGCGAGACGGTGGAGGGTTGGATCTCCGCGACACCCCAAAGAGTTCGAACCTCAAGGGTCCGCTGAACCCGAACCGACATTTGGCGCGCGAGGTAGGGGGTGCGCTGAATCGCCTTTCGTCAGCTTTTTTTTCCCCGACCACCGCAACCATGTTCGACGCCTGTCGGGCCTGCTGAAGCGCCGAGCCGCCGCCCCATGTCGCCAGACGGCCCCTGCCGGCGGGCGCCTCGCCGTCCTCGTCACCTGCCGGGCCAACGCCGCCACCGCCCGACGGGAACGAGCAGCAAGCATCTTCCCAAAGACTGGCCCATGAGGCGGGACGGCCGCACCGCCACGCCTTCGCCACCCCCGCTGGTTTTTCGCCACGCGCGCGCTTCGCTGCCATGGAGGCCTGCTGCACTCATCGCGCAACGAGCCTCGCGGCACGCCTGCCGACGACGCCCACGAAGAATGGCTCGACCGAAGTCGCCGAAGCTCGTCTGGCTACGCAGAGGCGCCCGCACTGCTCGTCTTGCTGCACCGCACCGACTCGCCGCTGGCGATGAAGCCCTGTGGCGCCAGACGCCTCCTCAAGAAGGCACCTCGCCCAAGGCGCGAGGCCCTGGCGGAACCCGCCCGCCAGAGCCGGCGCGGCGAGAGCAGAGCTGCTAAGAAGTTCTCGCCCACGAGAAGCTGCCCGAAGCGCCCCGCCCAAAGACGTCAGACCTCGCTGCTGCACCAACCGGCGCGCAGGAGGCCCACAAGACCAAGCTCCCTCGTCGTCCGAGGCCCCCCTCATGCCACGGCGGGCTGTCCGCTTTCACTCCAAAGGAGCTGCGTCAAGGCGGGCCCACCAAGTTCGCTGCACTTGCCTCGCCACGACGCCACAAATGACCTACGGAGTTCCTCCAGCTTCACGAGCTGGGCATCGAGGCTGCCAACGGGATGAAAAGGTCATGGCGAACTGGTTTCCCATGGCGCCAAGGACGGAGCCCGACCTGGCTCTCGACCGCCCTGCACGATCTCTTCGGGCCGAGATGCGCACCCGCTTCATCGCCAACTTCTGTGGTACTTCGCGACCGCCACCCGCCGGAGCGACATGCGCCAATCAGGCAGCAGCCTGTGGGAAACCTCGCAAAAGTACATCCAGCGCGCCAACAACGCACGCCTCAAGATCCCTGTGGTGACGGAGGAGGCCATCATCTCGCCTTCTCCGACGGGTGCGCGATGTCAAGATGAAGGAGGAGTCAGCGATGCATGAAGATCTGCACCTCCTTGGAGCTGTTCAACTTGGCGACCAAATGCGCCTGTGGCTGAGGAGGGGCGCCTCCCTCCTCGAGCTGCCTCGCCGGGATCCTCAAGAGAAGAAGTCCAAGGCCAAGGACGAAGCGAAGGGGCTGCCGTGATCCGCGCCGAACCGCACACCAAGCGAGGCGCAGATCAGCCCGAGTCCTCCAAGGGCAACCGGTACTGCGGTACCACGACCTCCACACCCACAACACCAATGAATGCCAAGAGCTCGGGCCGCAGTGCGAGGCAGGGTCGGCAGACGCCCGCGAAGCGCAGCGGATCGGGCTACGGCCGAGGAGGAGGAAGGAATGCAGGACGCTGGGAAGACCGCGGCCCATGCCAAGGGTGGCGCGACCATCGTCGCGAGGACCGGTGGCAAGACCCGCCTCGCGAGGGAGGCTGGAGGGATCAGCCTCGCGAGGATCGCCCCCAGGGGAACGCAGGCCTCCCTCCACTGCCGCCGCAGCCAAGGAGGATTGAGGACCGTCATCAGGACGAGGGGCTGGGGCTTCCAGAACCGCGGCGATCGCCGCAGATCCCGGGCGGAGCCTCAAGCCCCAGCCTCTCAACAAGATCTCAAGCAGCCGCTACCGGTGAATGCAGTCCTCCCTAAGCTCGAGGCCACGCGCCTCTTAGGTGGTCGGCGGCGCCATCACGCTCAGCTCAGCGGATCAGCTTCGCGCGGCCATAGCCGAGTTCTCCCGATGCTTTGTTCCCCAATCATCGCCACCGCTGGTCACCAAGACCTCATCGACGTGGGCAGGACTCAATGTCCCGTCTGCGGGAAACATTCAACAATCTTCAAGTGCTCATCGCCGCCTTCAGCCAACCAAGCCTTTCTCCGAGTCACCGACAGCTCCGCTGTCCCGATCGGGCAGGTCCGCCTTCCTGTCACCTTCGGCTCGCGATAACTACCGCACCGAAGCTCATACACTTCGACGCCGCCCACATTCGCCGCCAGACAACGCCATCCCTGCACCCGGCGCCGCCAAATTCATGGTCAGAACTCCACCATGGCTACAACATCCTCAAGATGCTGTGAAGCGCGGGTCATCACGGTGCTCTGTGAAGAGAGAGACGCAGAAGTGCCCCGGAGCGAGCCTTTCAGCCGCATCGCTAGAAGACCTGCACACACGGAGCAGGAGGCCTCCCGAGGCTGCACCCAAGAAGAAGAAGACATCGACCGCCCGGCCTCAAGAGGCAGGTCTCTGTGGCCCGCAGACCGCCAGGGGAGCCTCCTTCCATCGAGATAGGGCGCCAGCGCCTCTCAGCCGGGCTCGGGCTCTCCTCGAGGGCCACCACCGCCAAGGTCACGAGGGGGCGCTGGGCACCACATGGAGGCGCTTCAAGCACGCTTCCCGCAAGGTGAGCAAGGCAAGGAGGGCCGAACCCTAAGTTCGCCCAAGGCCATTCGAGCTACATGAGTTAAGGATCATGAGGGCAGCCGCCACTGCCAGGCCCCCCATCCAGCGAGGATGGTGGGCTGCGATCTAAATCGACATACCAGGGCTCAACCGAGCCGTGATCTCAAGAGCGCCTGCCCTCGCAAGTGGGACGCTGCTGGGCCCGCCCCACGCTTACGCGGCGATGCCTCACGGCTCGCCAAACGCGCTGCCAGGCACCAAAGATCTCATGAGGGCCATCTCGAGGCTCGATGTCTCGCACGCCGCAGCCCCCGCGGAGATGGAGATGGCCCCGAGGAGCCCGCCAGCCCGGATCCTCCCGAGGCCTCGGCCCGGGGCTCGTGAGGATCGGCCCGCAGCCCACCGAGTCTGCTACACCAACACCCCTTCGCCCCCAACATCACCAGTGACATCTTTAAGTTTTATTTCCTACCGAGCATTTCAGGTCAAGATTATTCCTGTGCCGCTGGGTCCGCCCTCGCTGCATGTATCCCTTTATTTCATGTCATTAGCCTATCTCTGGGGGCGCCGGCTGCATCATCCCTGCCGCCTGGCTCGCCCAGCCGCATGTATCCTTCTTATGCTTTCCTTAGGATTATGCTCGCTCCACCATGCTTGTTATTTGGCGCCTTTTCCTCGGTGACTGAAGCTATGACATTAAGGGGGGTGCTCGAGCATCACGACTCGTGGCTCCTACCGCCTCCGCCCTCACCTCCGGGTCTTGTCCATGGCATAGCGACTGGCTTGCCAAACGACGATCGAGACCAGCCCGAGAGCCGGACCCGAGGACGAGAGTTGCATCATCCAACCCAGCTTATGCGCTAAAGGGGGGCACGTGAGATCGCGACTGTGGCTCCTACCGCTCTACGGCCCTCACCTCGGTCTTGTCCACTGCATCACGACCGGCTTGCCACCGACGACCGAGACCAGCCCAAGAGCCGGGACCCGAGGACGAGAGTTTCAGCAGTTTAACCCAGCCTGCGATTGAAGGGGGTGCCCGAGCATCGCGACTGTGGCTCCTACCGCCTCCGCCCTCACCTCGGGTCTTGTCCATGGCATCGCTGACCGGCTTGCCGACACCGAGACCAGCCCGAGAGCCGGACCAAGACGAGAGCACCGCATCCGCCAAATTTGTGAACACACTCAAGATAAGGCCCAGAGCCAGCGCAACCTGCCTTGAGGTAGGGCCACGGAGTCCTGCTGGCTCACGGGTGCCCCAACACACCTCACGAGGCCTCTCGCGCCTCCCAAGCAACTAATGGCAGGACTAACGATCGCTGTATGCAGCTCTTGTTCCTTTTGTGGTGAACCTGCAGGTCCCTCCAAGGAGCACTAAACGACCTCGCCACGCAATCTCGCCGCCTAGGCACGGACCTGCGCCGCACTGTGAAGCATTGTCCCGACTCGAGATAAGTCACCTCCCACACACTAGTTATCACAACACCATCCCCACACTCAATGCAACCCCGTGTTAGCAACGCCGCCTTCTTTCTCACCGAATGATGGCTGCTTACGCCAGGGGGACCCCCGAGCATCGCGACAGGGGCTCTTACCGACCTCGGCCGCCACCTCCTAGCCTTGACCACGGCATCGCGACTGGCATACCAGCGACGGATGAAGCCGCTTTGGACTGGACCTGCCGGCGCAGAGCATCAAGCCTCACGAGGTCCGAAGGAAGAAACTAAGTTAAGGCGGAATAAGCATCTCGCCGCTTCACAATAAGGATCATATTGACAAACGAGGCTACAAACATTTACAAGTTCCCCCTGGGTACATTCTTGGCTCGCAGAACAAAAGACGCCAATCCTAAGGAGTCCTACCCACAGGGACCATCCGCGATGCACGCCATCATCAATAGTGGAAGTCAAAGACCGCGCCAACCCCATCCAAATCGTGGGCGGCGACGGATCGACGAGCCTGCCCTCGCTTCGAGCGGCGCAGGCTCGGGGCTCAGAGCTGCTGCCGCCGCCTCCCGAGTCGCCAAGAGCTCGGCGGAGTCGCTGATCCTCCGGTGCCTTCTGCCGCCTAAGGAGCTGCCAAGGAGTGGGTCGGGTCGGCCTCGCCTCGCCACAGCCAGGGCCCCACCACCTCTCCCGGGAAGCACTCCAGCCGACGACCTCCGTCAAGACCTTGAAGGACACCACCAAGAACCATCATACCTGTGGATCGTGAGGGCTACCGCCCCGCAGACCCGGGCGACCCCGCCCCAGCCTCGAGTCATGAAGACTCGGCCCGGCAACTATCACCTCTCGCCTGGTCGCGAGGGTGCCGTGAGCCGGGCGTGTTGCAGCCAGAGTCCCAGGGGTTCCTTCACCGGACGACGGAGGCAAAGAAAGAAGGAAGACAAATCCAAGATTTAGGAGGCGGGCGGCGTGAAGCACGAATCTCCCGGCAGAGCCCTCGGCGTGGACCTGTGGGGAAGACGCGACACCTTCGGACTGCCGGGCCATCGGCGGGCGGCGCCGAGGCGCCGCCCTTCAGAGCTACCAATTTATGCCAGCATAAGGGAAGAGGGAACCCTGGTGCGGCCGCCGCATCAGGCTTGGGCGCCTCGGCGAAGCGCCCCGCCTCGACACCAGAGGGCAAGCCGCTTTTTGGGGGAGCAGGTCAGATCCTATTGAGGAGCTTTTTCCTCTTCCATGGAAAACCGCAGATCGGAGCCATGGCAACCGGCATTTAAACGAGGAGGAGGAGAAGCGTATGATAGACCGGAAGGGCACGCGCCGTTGCAGATTTATAGCAAGTAAGGCCAACCGTCGCCTCCACGATCACCGGTAATCATGACCAACTCGCATGCAGGGACTTGTCGAATCCGGTAGTTACCGAGGCATCGCTGTCGGATTTCGGGTTCCGCAGCACCTTAAGGTTCAACTCGCGCGCGCGAGATCCAACCTTCCACCGCCTTGTACCGGCCAATCGCAGGACCTAAACTACTAGCAAGAACAACACAAGAGACGCAAGATTTACATCGTTCAAAGCCACCATCGTGGGTGTAATACCCACCCAGGTGGTGTGGTGGATTGCCTCGGGCTGATGAAGAATAAGATAGGAAGAACAGCCTCATGAGGGTCTCTGCTTTTGGTGGGTGTGATGAATCGCTATGGTGTCCCATCGCCTAGCTTGAGGATCGGTCTCTCTCTCTCCTCGATTCCAAAATGCCTGCCCGGGAGAGCCTCGCTTACTATGGTGGCTAGTTCTACTTATATAGACGAAGGCCCCGGCCTCTTCCCAAATATTGAGCGGAAGGGCGCCAACAATTGGCCATTTTGAAGGGGAACAATGGTACACTTATCCCGACCAAAGTTGGTCCTCGCCGCCAAAGGCTCGTGATGACGCTCGCTGGGCTCCACGATGACTCCTCTTCCACCGCTGGGGCTGGTGTTGGTCTTGTTGCACCAAACGGATGCCTTTGCTTGATGTTTCCGCCCGCTTGCCCCTTTGCACCAAAGAGGAAGGAGGACGCCGCATGGCTGGCGCTCGATCGGGCGCTTGGTCGCCATGGCTTATGCCATGGGCACCTCGCGAGGTACCCTGCTTGAACTCTCCGCCTCATGAGCCAGCCTGACGAGGCCATGCCCGAGGAAGCTCTGGTCGTCCGCCTGCAAGGCTTGGCCTCGCGAGGGTCTTGAGCTTGTGTTGATGAAGATGGGCTGTCCTGGGCCTCCTTGAGCCACGCCACGCCGCAGTGCAAGTCTGGGACCCTGCCCTCTTAACGCCGACAGAGCCCCGGCCCACGGCGCGCTCAACTTGGCTGAGCAGAGAGGCGAAGGGCAAGGCGGCGTCAGGCTCAACATCCGCGGCGTTTGGCCGCCAAGTGGGTGGCGTTGATTGACGTGGGAGCCGCTTCCCCACGACGCCTTGGTAACCGCCCGATTCGGCCGTGTCCTGCATGCAGAGTTGGTCATGATGATCGGTGATCGTGGAGGCCGACTCGTTGGCCTCCGCCGTTATAAGCACGGAACGGCATGCGCCCCTTCCACCTATCCTTCCGCTTTCCTCTTCCTCGCCTCGCCCGTTGCCATGGTCCGATCCGCCGGTTCTCCATTCAAGAGAAGGGAAAGGCTCAAGAGACCCCACCCGCCCCCCAAAGGAGCTGCCTGCTCGGTGTCAGGCAGGAGCACGCGAGGAGGCGCCTGCCCTGGCGCGTGCAGCCGCCACCTGTGGTTTCTTCCCTTGTATGCGCAGACAGGCCCCGGCGAGGTGACGCTGGCGCCACGAAGGGGCGCCATCGACGACGCCGGATCACGAAGGTGTGCGCTTCCCCCGAGTTCACGCCGAGGCTCCTCGCCGGAGTTGGTGTCGCTGCCGCCGCCGCCTCCCAAGTCTTGATTCGCCTTTCCTTCTTTCTTCATTCCGTCCGCCAGGGGAGCCTCGACTCGGGCTGCAGCATGTCGGGCCGTGCACCTCGCGACCGGGCAGAGGTTGCGAGTAGCTGCCCAGCGCAGGTCTTCATGACTCGAGGCCGGGACGAGGTCGCCTGTGTTCGCAGGATTTAGGGCGCCTCACGATCCACCCGGAGTACGACGGCGCTCGGTGATGTCCTTCAAGCTCTCGACGCGGAGGGTCGCCGGCTCGAAGTGCTGCCCCAGAGAGGGCGGCTGGGCCTCGCATGGGAGACGGAGGCCCACCAACCACTCCCTCGGTGAAGCCAGCGACGGGCGCCGAGGACCCAGCGACCGGGCCGAGCTTTTCGTGGTGCCGGAGACGAAGCGACGACAGCTACGAGCCTCGAGCCTGCGCCGCCCCGAGTAGGGCGAGTTTCGTCAGTCGCCGCCGCTCGATCCGGATGGGGTTGGCTTCGACCGGTGGCCCACTATTGATGATGGCGTCGCTGTGGTGGTCCCTCGAGATAGGACTCCTTAGGATTCAAGGTTTTATGTTCCCCGCGAGGAGCCAAGAATGAACTCCTCATGGGATTGTAAGATATTTGTAGCTTCGCTTGTCAATATGATCCTTATCACGAGGCAACGCGGATGCTCATTCCGTTTCTAGCTCGTTTCTTCCTTCGCACTGTGAGGGCTTGATGCTCAAGGCCGATGTGTCCCATTCCCCAAGGCGGCTTCACCGCCGCTGTATGCCAGGTCGCTGGCGTGGTCAAGGCCGGGGAGGTGAGCTTCCCGAGGTCCGTAAGAGCCTCTGAAGTCGCGATGCTCAGGGGTCCCCTTGGCGCCAAGCAGCCATCATTCGGGTGAGAAAGGAGAGCGACTGCTAACATGGAGTTGCATTGAGTGGGGGATGGAAAAGGCATGACAAGGTGGACTGGAGGGGTGACTTATCTTGGGGTTTAGGACAATGCTTCCTGGTGCAGCGCCAGGTCCGTGGTCTTGGCCGGCGAGAGATTGCGTGGCGAGGTCGCTTGCGGCTCCTTGAGGGACCCCAGACGCCACCACAAAAGGAACAAGAGTCAGCCAGCGCGATTGTTAGTCCTGCCATTAGTTGCTTTGGAGAGGCGCGAGAGGCCTCGCGAGGTGTGCTTGGGCACCCATGAGCCAACAGGACCCACGAGGCCCACCTCAAGGTGGGTTGCGCCTGCTATGGGCCTTATCTTCGAAAGTGTGTTCCTGCAAGTTTGGCCAGATGTCGTGTTTCACGCCTCGGTCCCGGCTCGGCTGGTATTCACCGTCCGCTGGCAAGCCAGTGTCACGATGCCATGGACAAGACCAAAGGGTGAGGGCCGAGAGCCAGAGGAGCCCGAGTCGCGGCTCGTGCACCCCTTTAACGCGCAAGCTAGGTTAGATGACGCAACCCACGCCCTCGTGTCCCGCCTCGGCTGGTTCAACACACCGGGCAAGTCAGGTCGCGATGCCATGGACAAGACCAAAGGGTGAGGGCCGAGAGCCAAGAGCCCCGAGTCGCGATGCTCAGCACCCCCTTTAACACGCAAGCCGGATTGATGACGAACTCACGCCTCGGTCCCGGCTCGGCTGGTCTCACCGCCGGGCAAGCCGTCGCGATGCCATGGACAAGACCAGAGGGTGAGGGCCGAGAGCCAAGAGAGCCCTCGAGTCGCGATGCTCAAGCACCCCCCTTTAACGCAAGATTTCGCCACCCGTGAGAGAAGGCACCAAATAACAAGCATGGTGGAACGAGAGCATAGTCCTAAGGAAAACGCGATGAAAGATACATGCCTGGACTGGCCCGAGCGCTTGGGGATGATGCAACGAGGGCGCCCAACAGATAAGCTAAATACATGAAATAAAAGGATACATGCCGCAGGACGACTCCATGCGGCTCGGGAATATGCGGCTCAAGGCGCCTCCCACCGAAATAAAACTTAAAGATGTGACCGTGATGTTGGGGATGAAGGGTTGTTGATGTAGCAGACTGTGGGCTGCGGAGCCGATCTCACGAGCCCCCAGCCCGGGGCCTGGAGGCCCGAGGCGCCGGCGGCTCCTCATGGGCCATCTCCATCTCCGCCAGGCTGCAAGGCGCGGCCCGACCTCTTGAGCCTCCAGATGGTCCTCATGAGACGCTGGTGCGCAGCCGCTTGGCAGGCCATAAGGCATGCGACACGTAGTCTGGGGCGGACCTCGCAACGCCCCACTCAGGAGGGCCGTGAGGCGCTTGAGATGCGGCCTGCTGAGCCCTGGTATGTCGATGCAGTGCTACAGCCCACCATCCTCGCCTGGATGGGGGGCACAAGGCATGGCGGCGGCTGCCCTCATGACCCCTTGATTCCTCAGAATTCCGAATGGCCTTGCTGATGAACTCTGAGGGTTCTGGCCCTCCCGGTCTTGTTCTCGCTATGGGAACGTGGTTTCTGAACACGCCCACGGGTGCCCAAGCGCCCTTGAGACCTTGGCGAGGTCACGCCCTCAGGGGAGAGCCCCTAACCCTGCCTCGAGGAGGGCACCGCCGCTTCCTATGCGATGGAAGGAGGCTCCCTCGCCCCAAGGGCCCCGAGGGCCCGCTCTTTGAAGAGTCGGGCCGGTCGATGTCTTCTTCTGGGTGCTGCTCGAGGCATCTCGCTGTCGTGGTCTGGTCTTCCAAAGGATGCGCCTCGAAAAGCTCGCCTGTGGAGCACACCGCATCTCTTCACAGGCACCGCGGATGACCCCGCCGCTTCCTAGCATCTTGAGGATGTTGTAGCCATGGTGGGTTACGGCCATGAACTTGGCCAACGCTGGGTACCCGAGGATGGCGCTTGTACGGCAAGCTTAATGTGGGCTGGCGTCGAAGTCGGCGAGCCTGCGTGGTAGTTGTCGCGGGCCCGAAGGTGACAGAAGGCGGACCTGCCCGATCGGGACCGTGGAGCCGCTTGGTGACCGGAGAAGGGCTTGGTTGGTCAAGCTGGCTGAAGGCACTTGAAGATTGTTGAATGTCTCCACGGACAGACGTTGAGCCCTGCCCGCCGGCCGGCGAGGGTCTTGGTGACTAGCACATTGCCGATGATTGGGGAGCAAAGCATCGAAGAACTCCGCCAGTGGCTGGCAAGACTTGACCTGATCCGCCGAGCTGAACGTGATGGCGCACGCCACCACCGAGAGGGCGCTGAACTCGAGCTTGGGAGGACAACATTCACTTCTGCAAGAACCGCTTGAAGATGCGGTGGAGAGGCTGGGGCGTGAGCTCCGCCCCAGATGCAGCGATCGACGCTGGCTCTCGGAAGCCCCAGCCCCTCGCCCCGATGACGCCTTCGATCGCAGGTGGCGGCAGCGGAGGGAGGCATGCGTTTCATGGGCGATCTCACGAGGCTGATCCTCCAGCCCTCTCGAGGTGGGTCTTGCCAGCGGGTCCTCGCGAGGTTGGTCGCGGCCACCTTGGCGCTGGCGGGTCTTCCCAGGCCCTACATTCCTTCCTCCTCTCGTTTTAGCTCGTCGCAAGGCCGGGCGCCTCACGACCCTTCCGCAAGGCACGCCCAGAGCTCTTGACATTCATTGGTGTTGTGGGGTGGAGGTCGTTGTACACGCAGCATCGCTGCCCTTAGAGGACTCGGGGTGATCTTCCTCGCTGGTGTCGTTCGTCACAGAACGGCAGCCCTTGGCGCTCACGCCCTTGGCCTTGGACTTTCTCTCTTCGATCCGCTGAGGCAGCTCGAGGAGGGAGAGGCGCCTCCTCAGCCTCGCGCACTTGGTCGCTAAGTTGAACAGCCCAGGAGGTGCATGATCTTCATGCATCGCCAGCTCTTCCTTCATCTTGACGTCGCGACATCGCCGGAGAAGGCAGAGATGATGGCTTCCTCCGCTACCCGGGATCTTGAGGCGCCGTTGTTGAAGCTGCTGATGTACTTTTGTGGTTTCTCGGCTGTCGCTGATTCAGCCAGATGTCACTACTACGGTGGCCGGTCACAGTACCTTGAAAGTTGGCGGCGAAGCGGTGCGATCTCGCCCAGAAGAGATCGTGGCTCGGGCCGATTCAGAGCCAAAGCGGCTCTGGGCCCTGAGCGCCATGGGAAACCAGTTCCACAGACCTTTTCATCTCCGCTACAGCTGATGCCCAGCTCAGAGCCAGAGGAACTCCAGAGGGTCAGCCGCGCCAGCAGAGCGTGGAGGCAGGTCTGGCTTGAACTTGGCGGGCTACGCGACGCCTGCGCAGCTCGGGGTGAAGGCGCGCAGCCCGCCGCGGGTGCTGGGGTCCTGACGGCAAAGAGCTTGGTCTGCGGAGCCTCCCTCGCGCCACGGCCGGGAGCAGCGCAGGTCTTGACGATGCTGGAGCGGGAGCGCCAGCTTCTGCGGGCGAGGGACTTTTGGCAGCTCGCTTGCCGCGTTTTGGGGCTGTGGCTACCGCTCTTGAGGAGGAGGCGGCTCGAGGCGCCACGGAGTTCATCACCCGGGCGGGCGGGTGCAGCGCGAGACGGACGGCAAGGGTCACCTTCCCGCAGTGACGAAAGCTCGGCGACGCTGTCGAGCCATTCTTCGAGACGCTGCCGACGGGTGGTAGCGCAGAGCTCGCTGGTCGCGGCGAGTGCAGCTCGGGCTTGCGGCTGCTGGGCGCGCGTGACGGCGAACCCGCAAGGGTGAGCGGCGGCGCGGCGGCGGGCTGCCCCGCCATGGACGGGTGCTGGACGACGCTGCTTTCGCTTTCCCGGGCCGGTGGCGGCGTTGACATAGCGTGACGGAACGATGACGCCGCCGACGGGGCCGCCTGGGCTATGGAGGCGGGAGGCGTTTCGCCGGGCGCGAGCCCGACGAGCGCATATGGTTATGCGTGGTCGGGAAGAACGAGGCGGCGAAAGGCGATTCCGCGCACTTACTTGGCGCTGTTAACTAATGGGCTTGGTTCGCAGCATGTCTTAACTGGTGCGCGCGAGATTCACCGCCCACCCTGCACTTCCGCCGAATCAGGGACCTAAATTATTAGCAGAACACACAAGCATTCGCAGCGAGGTTCAGCCATCATGTAATACTAATTCGGGGAAGGTCGCTTGCCTGGTCTGATGAGGAGGGTTCATGTTTGGTGGGTGTGATGAACTGCTATGTTGTCCTGCCGCCTAGCTTGAGGATCGGCCCTCTCTCTCTCCCGGATTCCAAAATGCCTGCCCGGGAGAGTTTGCTCTACTATGGTGGCGGTTCTACTTTAGATGGCCTAGGTTCTCTTCCGATGATTGCCAGTTTAAAGGAACAACTGATGTGTTTGTTGCGCTGAAATAAAGCCGCTGTCTGTTTTTGTACTAAAGGAGGCTCATCATGAGCCAGTGTTATCGCTTGGCTGCTGGAGTTACCGAGAAGCTCAGGCTCCGCATGAGCTCGCTGGCTCTCGCGAGGGTCTTGAGCTTGTGTTGATGAAGATGGGCTGTCCTAGGCCTCCTTTGAGCCACGCCAGCAGCAGGCAAGTAAAGTCCGGGACCCTGCTCCTGCAACACCGGCAATCGGGGAAGTAAAGACGACGTCTAATCAACCGCCACGCGACGCCTAATGTCGCAGAGGTTAGTGCCCATGACGCCGCAGACTTGCCCTTTCGGCGCCCAGGCCCGGGCTACTGCTGGCTGCTCGGGAACGAGGGTCCCCAGACTTGCTCGCTCAAGGGCCTCGTGGCGGGCTCAAGGAGGCCCAAAGACGCCCATCTTCATCAATGCAAGCCAAGACTTCGCGAGGGGCTGAGATTGCTGGGCGGACGACAAGGAGCCTTTAGGCACGCCTCAGTCCGGGCTCATGAGGAGGCGGAGAGTTCAAGGCAGGGTACTCACGAGGTGCCCTTGACGCAAGCCATGACGACCAAGGCGCCAGGGCCGGCGCCACCTGCAAGAAGGTCCTCCTTTCCTCTTTGGCAAAGGGAGCAAGCGCAGCAGAGCATCAAGCAAAGGCATCCGCTTTGCAACAAGACCAAGACCAGCCCCAACGGCCGGAAGGGAGTCATCGTGGAGCCCAAGCAAAGGCCATCACCAGAGTTTTTGGCAAGCGAGGACCAACTTTAGTCAGATAAGTGTACCATGTTCCCCTCAAATGGCTAATTGTTGGCGCCTTCCCGCCAATATTTGGGAAGAGGCCCAGGCCTCGCCTATAAATAAGAGTAGCCACCCCTGTAAGTGTATGATCCTCCTGATGAGATCAGAATCCTCATCAAGAAACCAAGAGCTAGAGCGACCGAGCACCACCCAGCAGTTCATCAAGACTCCGCCAAGAATGCACTCTCGCGAGGCTGTTCTTCCTTGTAATGCTCCTCATCAGCCCAAGAGGCAATCCACCACACCACACCTGAGTAGGGTATTACACCACAATGGTGGCTGAACCAAGATAAACCTCGTGGTCTCTTGTGCTGTTCCGCTTAGTAGTTTAGGTCCCAGCGATTTGGCAAAGGCAGACGGTGGAGGGTTGATCTCCGCAAGCACCTCCAAGAAACTTGAATCCTCAAGGGTCTCGGCTGAACCGAAAGCCGACAGAGTGGAAAGCAACTTGGGGAAGGCTAGAGATCAAGATTCATATGGTAGGAATGGAATATCTTGGCCTCAACACATGAGTAGGTAGTTCTCTCGTAAATAGGATGTCGAAGTGTAGGTTCACCGATGGCTCTCTCCACTAATGAAGAGGAGGTGGAGGGTATATACAGCTCCACACAAAAATCTAACTGCTACACACAATCTACCAAACTCCGTGGGACCTGAATCGTTAAACTCGTCGACTCGATGAAGCAAATAATGTGACCATTAGGGTTTTCTGTGGACTGAATGCAACTCGTGTGACCGATTCGGTTAGGGTTAGGGCATAATGTAATCTCTGTAATACCGATTTTGGTAATAAGCTTTCCAGAGGGTTAGTTCTTGCAAGGAAGAGCACTTGTATATCCAAAAATGACAATCATGAAACTCAACATAGAATTTGTCAAAGGATATGTTCGAATGGTTTCGTGCTTCCTTGTCTTCAACCACCTTGTGTAGAGACTTGGTGATGTAGAGATTGCTCATGATATGAGTAGGTTTCAACCTCATGGAATTTGATTCAACCAAGTACCTACATGGGTTAGATAACATGCAAGATACAAATATATCCAAGACATAAGTTTTTCATCATAAGAGAAATATCAAGGATTAGTCATAAGCTCATGTCTTGTATGTATCCAATGGAGTTTCTACTCCATGTTTGAAGCATCAATGATGTTCAATTCTCCTCTTAACCTGCAAAACACTTTCTCATCAAGAGGTTTAGTGAATATATCCGCTAATTGCTTTTTGGTGCGTAACATGCTTAAGATCAATGTCACCCTTTGCAACATGATCTCTAATGAATTGATGACTGAACTTCAATATGCTTAGTTCGAGAATGTTGCAGGATTATGACCAATTTTGATAGCACTTTCATTATCACAAAGCAATGGAACATGTCTCACATATATCCCATAATCTTTAAGAGTTTGGGTCATCCAAAGTAATTGAGCACAACATGAACCAACGGCAATATATTCAGCTTCATGTGGATAAGGATACCGAAGTTTTGTTTCTTGGAGGACCAAGACACAAGAGATCTACCAAGAAATTGACAAGCACCAAGTGGACTTTCTATCAACCTAGTCTCCGCATAGTCCCAGCGGAATAGCCAACAAGATCGAAAGAGGCCTCTTAGGATACCAAATGCCAAAATTTGGTGTATGGATTAAGTATCTCACTATCCTTTTCACGGCCTTAAGATGACATTCTTTAGGGCAGCTTGATATCGTGCACACATGCACACAATTAGCATAATATCTGGACGTGAAGCACATAGATATAACAATGAACCAATCATAGAGCGATAAACCTTTGATCAACCGGTTCACCATCTTGGTTAAGTCAAGATATCCACTAGTAGGCATGGGTGTAGTCATACCTTTGCATTCTTGCATATTGAACTTTTGAATAAGTCCTTGGTGTACTTTGTTTATGAGACAAAAGTACCTTCCTTAGTTTTCTTTGATTTGCAAACCAAGAAAGAATTTGAGTTCACTCATCATAGACATCTCAAACTTCTCCGACATTAGTTTCCCAAACTTTTCACTAAATGAGGGTTAGTTGAACCAAATATAATATCATCAACATAAATTTGGCACACAAAGAGTTCACCATTAACCCTTTTAGTGAAAAGATTAGAATCAATTTTCCCAATTTCAAAGCCTTTTTCAATAAGGAACTTGGTCAAGCATTTATACCATGCTCTAGGAGCTTGTTTAAGTCCATAAAGAGCTTTGTGAAGTTTGTAAACATGATTTGGTTTCTTAAGATTGACAAAGCCGGGAGGTTGTTTAACATAAACTTTCTCCTCTATTTCACCATTTAGAAAAGCACTTTTAATGTCCATTTGGTACAAGGTGATATCATGGTGATTAGTATAGGCAAGATGTGTAATGGACTCAAGTCTAGCAACGGGGCGTAAGTCTCACCATAGTCCATACCTTCGACTTGTGTGTAGCCTTGGGCTTATTTAGACGGCTTTGTTGCAACTACTTGTCCATCTTCATCTTGCCTGTTGCAAAACACCCATTTGGTATCGATGATGTTGTGGTTGTTGTCGGGCTTCTCAACCAATGTCCAAACTTGGTTCCTCTCAGTTGTGTAGCTCTTCATGCATAGCATTTATCCAATCCGGATCTTCCAATGCTTCTTCGACCTTCATAGGTTCAATGCTAGAGATGAAAGAATAGTTTTCACAAAAGTTAGCTAAACGAGTTTTAGAGCGAGTGATTCTCCGGTTTGAATATCATTGTAGATTTGCTTGACGGATGGTCTTTAGCAATTCTTTTCTCGAACTCGTGAAAGCTTTTGCTTGGGTCTCGCTGAACATCTTCTTCATCTTGTTCTTCTTCTTGGCCTTCTTCATTGTTGGCGCTGTCGTTCTCTTGTCGTGGTGGAGAAGGAGGTCGTTGACGCTCATCTTGATGCACTTCCTCGCTTTTCTTCATCTTGGTGTGTCCCACTTGTGGATGCTTCCGTATCAACTCTTGGTTCACCTTGTCGTGAAGTAGAAGCTTCCACTGGACGACGAGGTACTCTCCTTCACCTCCGCTGGACGGACCTTGCCAATAGACAAGTCTTGATTGCTTCCCAGGATCTTTGTCTCCTACATCAATTGGCAATTGCTCTACTTGCAAGTTCAAGATTCATCAAACCACATCTACCGCCTCTTCAACCTTTCGGTGAAATTGTTGTAGACACGGTAAGTGTGAGAGTTTGAGCCATAACCTAGTAGGAAACCTTCATGAGACTTAGGAGCAAATTTAGAACGACGATGCTTATCAAGAATGTAGCACTTTGAGAGTAATACTCAAAAGTATCCAACTTGGGGTTTGTTACCGGTGAGTAGCTCAGATGTCGCCTTGCCGAGTAGCTTGTGAAGATACAACCGATTTGTTGCATGACAAGTCGTCCCAACCGCTTCTCGCCTAAAAGTTCTTCGCCTTGTACTCATCAAGCATCGCTTCTCACCATTTCGATGATGTCCGGTTCTTCCTCTCAACAACTCCATTTTGTTGAGGTGTGTACATAGCCGAGAACTCGTGTGAAATCCCTTCTTCACAAGAAAGGTGTCCACATTTATGCTCTTGAACTCCGCCCGCTGTCGCCATGAACCTTCTTGATCTTCACTTCAAATTGGTTTTGGGCCTTCCTAGCTTAATTTTTGAAGATCTTTTGGACCTGCGATTTATCATCGAGAAAGAACACCCACGTAAATCTGGAAAAATCATCAACTATAACTTGACCAAAAGAATTTCCACCGACTCTTGTAAGAGTTGGGACCAAAGAGATCCATGTGAAGTAGCTCGAGTGGCCCTTCGTGGTCATGATGTTCTTCACGGATGCCTTCCTCCAACCTGTTTACCGCTTGACAAGCACCGCAAAGTCTATCCTTATCAAATATGACATCATTAACTCCAAGGATATGATTCCCTTAATAAGCTTTGCCCAGGTTTCAGATACCAACATGACCTAATCGCCTATGCCATAACCAGCCTTTTGAGGATTTAGCAATGAAGCAAGTTTTAGGTTGAGCCTTTTAGTGAAATCAACAATGTATAGATCACCTCTACGACACCAAGAAGACCATTTTATGTTTATCTCGATTAAACACTTGGCAATCTACTCCGTGAATAGAACATTGAAACCAAATCAAGAAGTCTAGATATCGAAAGTAAGTTGTAACCAAGAGATTCAACGAGCATAACATTTTGTATGGAGCTATCATGTGATATGGCCACCTTAATCGAGGCCAACCACTTACCCTTTGAGTTGTCACCGAAAGTGACATACTTCGAGGACTATCATTATCAACAAGCTCACAAAACATGTCTTTATCTCCGTCATGTGATCGGTACATCCACTATCAAGAACCCATTCCTTTCCTCCCCACATATATCCTCAAGACTTTCCATAAGACCAAAATGTCTCATTGCATCATCAAGATCAAGTCACTATCATCATCCTCATCATAGTATCCATGTTCAACATCGCCATGTGGTGGATCAAATCCTAGAGAGGGTGATTCTTTAGAATGAGTTTGACAATAATCTTGTCTATGAATTTTATAGCTTCGGAAATAATGTCACTAATAATACCAACATTTCCTTTGGCACGCATAAGGTTTGTAAGCTCAAATAGACGATCATCACCAAACATAGGATCACTAGTATTCATTTTGCTCAAAGCAATATACTTATGGAGAATTTCATCTAGATTTTCAAGGAATAATCTGAAATCGCTCCTCAAGAAATTTCCATATGGTGGTAGGCAATATTTTGCCTAGTGTTTACAACTCTCGCTTTTGATACATTTGGTTCTTTGAGTTGTAACACTTAAACTCGATGGTCGCCTGCTACTTATTTGCTTTTACTCAGCGATGATAAATTCAAGATGTGTGATTGATAACTTCCGAGACTTAGATCATTCTATTATGACGTCCATTTTCATTATGCATGTCATTCTTTAGCTATATCATTTCATGCATGATGAATTATCTTCATAAGTTGAAGAGGATCTCCACAAGTACAACCTGCCATGTGCATTTGCATTCCAAAAGCAAACTACTTATATGCACATCTTCGTGGAGCCTTTGCCACTTATGAAGACAATTCTCATCCTTATAATTTCACATATTTTATCCCTCGTTGAAAACTTCAACCAGCTTTGTCATCAATCACCAAAAAGGGAGATTGTAAGTGCATCTAATGCCACCCCTAGTTGGTTTTGGAGTATTGACGACAAATGTGGTTGAGGGACTAATGCGCTTGTGAGAATTGCAGATAACGCAGTAGTGTCCCCCATTGATTCGGTTTACCTACCGGAGATGACCCTAAAAATGTATGAAGACATTGACGATAATGGTGGTATGTGAAGATATTCACATTGAAGACTATGACATGAGAAGACATTGAGTGAAGACTATGGAGCGCCAAGACCGTGGTCGCTTCGCTTTTTTTTCTTCTTTGTTGAGTCATAGGAACCAACCGCATCGTTAAGTGGGGTCCAAGTGATCATAGTCGTAATGATCAAGTGATGCTCAATCTAAATCCTATGTCTTCGAGCGAAGACAATGAGAGCAAAACTTATCCAGAGTCGGATGAGTCGCTTTGCTTGGAGCCCAAGTAAAGTTGCAGTGTGTGTTTGAAATCGACCGTTGAACACGTGTCATCTCCTTTAGTGACCCAGGTCATTTCGACATATCAGGTTGGGTTGCCTAGTGGCTATAAATAGCCCACCACCCACACCATAAATTGGTGGCTGCTCAGAGTTAGTGCACGGCTTTTGTCGCTTGAGAGCAACCCACCTCGCCTTTGAGAGAGAGAAATCCTTGCAGGACAAAGCCTGCACACCTGTGAGCCAAAGAGTGTTAGGCATCATCAAGTCTTTCTCGTCAGGTGACTCAAGACTTATTACACTTGAGGACTGTGGAATCCTCCACCTGTTAGGGCGTCGCTCTGAGCATCCAAGAGTCATTGTGGATTGCCGTGAACACTGCTCGTGAAGGTTCGGAAGTCTACCTTGAAGACTTACCAGAGTGATTGGGCGAGGACTGTGTCCTTAGCTCAAGGGGAATAACAGAAGATGCGGTCTTCTCGAGTTGAATCTCAGCCTCCTAACTGATATGTACAGCTTGTCACAAAGAATCGAACTGTTCCAACAAATCATGTGTCTTCAACAAGTGACTGGTTCTATTTTCTCCCTCACCTTACTTAGAGTTTTTCTTCTTGAAGTCATTGCCTATTTGTCATACCTTTTTGACTTCATCGCTTGACTACTTTTGATGATTGGCTTCTCACTATCTTCCATCTTGATCCTACTACCAAGCTGCTATTAGTCTTGTACTTTCACGTTATTGCATACTAGACTATGGTTTGCTTGTTGTAGTTTATCTTCCGCTGCATATCAATTAGGTCATTTCTATTGTTTGTCTTTGAAACATCCGTGTTTTGAAGACTTTCCTAAAAATCGCCTATTCACCCCTCTAGTCGATAACTAGCACTTTCAATTGGTATCGAGCAAGGTACTCCCTTGTTCTGTGATCGGTTTAACCACCGAGTTTTAGCTATGTCGACTGCAGGGATAATCAAAGTCTCCGCTGCTTGCCCCGTGTTCGATGGAACTAACTATCCCTACTGGAAGAATAAGATGCGCATGCATCTTGAAGCCATTGATGTCCACTCGGTATGTCGTCAAGAACGGCGCTCCCAAAACTAGTGAAGGTGTCACCGCGCGATGTCAAGAAGTTCATCCAACCGACTCTACCGCAAAGAACATCATCTCGTGGTCATCTAACCAAAGGACAATATGGCCGTGAGGATTGCTCCGAAACGTCGAAGCTTAGTCTCGGATCTGGCTATCCAAGGTCAACGAAGGCGCCTCAACCCGTGAGAGATCAAAGGATCATGTGTTCTTCGTGAACCTCTTCAACCGCTTCAAGAGAAACGACAATGAAAATGTCCAGCTCACGCTTGATCGCCTCACCGACATGACAAATGAGCTTCATGCTCTCGGCGCCACCGAGATCACCAAGCATGAAATCGCCAAGACACTACCGAGATCACTTGACAGCTCTTTTTTGACACCCTTGCCCTCATGATACAAGAACGCCCCGACTTCAAGACACCCAATCCGTCTGATATACTTGAGAGGCTCAACACACATGAGTTCCAGCTTTCTGAGAAAAGAGATATCTATGGTCCCAACTATGGCCGAACTCGCGCTTTGAAGGCAAAAGTTGTTTCCTCATCTGAAGAAGAATCTGACCGCGGTTCTGATGATCCTCAAGACATTGGAAAGGAACTTGCTATGCTTGTGAAGAAGTTCCAGAAGTTCACTAGGAAGAAAGGCTTCGTAAAGTCTTCATGATCCAGCTCAAAAATGATGAAGCTTCCACTCATGACTACAAGAAGAGAACCTGTCACAAGTGCAAGAAAACTGGACACTATATCTCCGAGTGTCCACAGGGGACAATGAGAAGAAGAAGAAGAAGAGCAAGGAATATGATTCTCGATGACAAGAAGAAGAAATCTTCAAAGTCTTCTTCCAAGTCCTCATCAAAGTCTTCATCTCATAAGAAGAGCTCATCCGCAAGGCTCGTGCTTTGTTGGCAAGGAAATGGATCTAGAGGAGGAGTCCGCTTCGAGGAGGTGGAGGTGGAGTCTCAAGAGGAGTCCCACCGGGCGCTGTAAGTCAGGCTTAGCCACAACCTATGTTGCCAAGTCCATCTTCAACATCAAGACAATGACTTCTACACCAATGCTCGAAGTCGGATGACAAGGACGACTTCGCCCCTAACTTTATCGCTTCATGGCACGCGGTGCCAAGGTAAAATCACGGATGCTTACTTTCAAACATGAAGTGAAGATGACTCTGATTGTGAATCCAAACCCAGCTACAAAACACTTGCTAAAATTTCAACCGAACAACAAAGAGCTATGGAACATACTCAAAAACTGTTAGACAAAAGCGATGACCTGTTGGACGCGAAATGTCCGGTGCTTGCCGCTTAAGTGAGTTGCCAAGGAGCGGCTTCGCCGGGTTCGCCGCTGGCCAAAGAAAAGGCCTCACCACCTCTCCCGGGGAAGCACTCTACCCGACGCACCGTCAAGACCTTGAAGGACACCACCGAAGAACCATCATACTCCGTGGATCGTGAGGCGCCTCGCCCGGCAGACCCGCCATGCACTTCGCCCCAGCGCCCGAAGTCATGAAGACCCCGCCCGGGCAACTACTGACCTCCGCCTGTCACAGGGTGCCGCAGGTTGCGGCCAGAGTCCTGGGGCCTTCACGGGCCTAATTTGAGGCAAAGAAAGAAGGAAGACAAACCAAGATTTAGGAGGCGCGCGGCGTGAAGACGAATCCCCCGGCAGAGCCCTCGGGCGTGACCTGTGGGGAAGACGACACCTTCGTGACTGGCCGCCATCAAGGCGGCGCCGAGGCGCCGCCTTCAGAGCTACCAATTTGCGCATAAGGGAAGAGGAACCCTGTGCGGCCGCCGCATCAGGCTTGGGCGCCCCGGCGAAGCGCCCGCTTCGACACTCAGAGGGCAAGCCGCTTTTTGGGGGGGAGTACGATCCTATTGAGGAGTTTTTCCTTCTCTTCCATGGAAAACCGAGATCGGAGCTAGCGGCAACTGCACGTAAACGAGGAGGAGGAGAAGCAGAAGGATAGACCGGAAGGGCACGCTACCAAGCCAGACTTATAGTCGGGCGAAGGCCAACCGTCGCCCCACGATCACCGTAATCATGACCAACTCGCATGCAGGGACTTGTCGAATCCGGTAGTTACCGAGGCATCGCTGTCGGATTTCGTCTTGGCACTCCTTAAGGTCTCAACTCGCGCGCGATCCAACCTTCCACCGCCTTGTACCTCGCCAATCGCAGGACCTAAACTACAAGAACAACAAGAGACGCAAGATTTATATCGGGTTCAGCCACCATCGTGTAACACTACCCAGCAGTGGTGTGGTGATTGCCCTGGGGCTGATGAAGAATAAGATAGGAAGAACAGCTCTCATGAGGGTCTCTGTTTGGTGGTGTGATGAATCGCTAAGGGTGTCCCATCGCCTAGCTTGAGGATCGGCTCCTCTCTCTCCCCTCGATTCCAAAAAATGCCTGCCCTGGGAGAGCCTCGTTTACTATGGTGGCTAGTTCTACTTATATAGACGGCGGCTCGGGCCTCTTCCCAAATATTGAGCGGAAGGCGCCAAACAATGGCCATTTTGAAGGGGAACAATGGCACACTTATCCCGACCAAAGTTGGTCCTCGCCGCCAAAGGCTCCGTGATGACGTCCGCTGGGCTCCACGATGACTCCTCTTCCAGCCGCTAGCTGGTGTTGGTCTTAAGTTAATCAAACGGATGCCTTTGCTTTATGTTTCGTCAAGCTTGCCCCCTTTGCACTCAAAGAGGAAGGAGGACGCCGCGCTGGTCGGCGCTCGATCGGCGCCTTTTGGTCGCCATGGCTTATGCCATGGGCACCTCATGAGGTACCCCTCGCTTGAACTCTCCGCCTCATGAGCCAGCCCGACGAGGCCATGCTCGAGGAAGCTCTGGTCGCCCGCCTGCAAGGCTTGGCCCCTCGCGAGGGTCTTGAGCTTGTGTTGATGAAGATGGGCTGTCCCGGGCCTCCTTGAGCCACGCCACAGCCGCAGTGCAAGTCTCGGGGACCTGCCTCTGAACGCCGACAGAGCCCCCGGCCCACGGCGCGCTCAACTTGGCCGAGGTAGAGGCGAAGGCGCGGCGTCAGGTCTAACATCCGCGGCCTTACGCCAAGTGGGTGGCGTTGATTGACGTGACGCCCCACGACGCCTTGGTAACCGCCCGATTCGGCTGTGTCCTGCATGCAGAGTTGGTCATGATGACGGTGATCGTGGAGGCCGCACGTTGGCCTCCGCCATTATAAGCACGGAACGCATGCGCCCCTTCCACCTATCCTTCGCTTCCTCTTCCTCGCCTCGCTCGGGTTGCTGCGGCCCGATCCGCCGTTCTCCATTCAAGAGAGAAGGGAAAGGCTCAAGAGACTGACCCGCCCCCCAAAGGAGCTGCCTGCTCGGTGTCAGGCAGGAGCACGCGAGGAGAGCGCCTGCCCTGGCAGCATGTGCAGCCACCTGTGGTTTCTTCCCTTGTATGCGCAGATTGGTGGCCCCGGCGAGGTGACGCCGGCGCCACGAAGGCGCCATCGACGACGCCGGATCACGAAGGTGTGCGCCTTCGAGTTCACGCCGAGGCCCTCGCCGGAGTTGGTGTCAAGGCCGCCGCGCCTCCCAAGTCTTGGATTGCCTTTCCTTTCATTTCCGTCCGCGGGGAGCCTCGACTGGCTGCAGCATGTCGCCAAGTGCACCTCGCGACCGCAGGTTGGGAGCTGCCCCAGCGAGGCCTCATGACTCGAGGCCGGACGAGGTCGCCTGTCTCCAGGATCAGGGCGCCTCACGATCCACCCGGAGTACGACGGCGCTCGTGATGTCCTGCTCTCGACACGGAGGGTCGCCGGCCGAGTGCTGCCCCAGAGGGGCGGCTGGGCCTCGCTATGGTGAGACGGAGGCCCACCAACCACTCGGTGAAGCCAGCGAAGGCGCCGAGGACCCAGCGACCACCAGCTTCGTGGTGCCGGAGGACGAAGCGACGACAGCTACGAGCCTCGAGCCTGCGCCCGCCCCGAGTAGGGCGAGTTTCGTCAGTCGCCGCCGCCCGATCCGGATGGGGTTGGCTTCGACCGGTGGCCCACTATTGATGATGGCGTCAGCTGTGGTGGTCCCTCAGATAGGACTCCTTAGGATTCAAGGTTTTATGTTCCCTGCGAGGAGCCAAGAACAACTCCGGGATTGTAAGATATTTGTAGCTTCGCTTGTCAATATGATCCTTATCACGCAGGCACGCGATGCTCATTCCGCTAGGCTGTTTCTTCTTTCGATGTGGCCCAAATTCTAAGGGGCGGTTTCACCACGCTGGTATGCCGTGTCGCTGGCTGGCGTGGTCAAGGCCAGGAGGTGAGCTTCCGAGGTCCGTAAGAGCCTGAAGTCGCGATGCTCGGGGTCCCCTGGCGCCAAGCAGCCATCATTCGGTGAGAAAGGAGAGCACGCTGCTAACATGGAGTTGCATTGAGTGTGGGGATGAAAAGGCGATGACAAGGTGGACTGAGGGTGACTTATCTTGGGTTTAGGACAATGCTTCCCGGTGCAGCGCCAGGTCCGTGGTCTTGGCCGGCGAGAGATTGCGGGCGAGGTCGCTTGCGGCTCCTTGAGGGACCCTCAGACGCCACCACAAAAGGAACAAGAGTCGCCAGCGCGCCAAGACAACACAACTAGCAAATTGGGGCACTTTTCTTTTGTGTCAAATCGAACCCAAGAAAGTTGTCAAGCCTTTGGAACCGAATGGATACAAGCTATGCAAGAAGAACCTCAACAAGCTAAACAATGTTTGGGAACTTGTCGCCCGACCCTCAAGCATAACATTATTGGCACCAAATGGATATATCGAAACAAGCAAGATGAGCATGGTCAAGTCGGAAACAAAGCACGGTTGTGCTCAAGGATATACCAAGTTGAAGGAATTGACTTTGATGAAACATTTGCCCTGTAGCTAGGCTTGAAGCTATTCGCATACTACTAGCCTATGCTAACCACCACAACATCTTGCTCTATCAAATGGATGTGAAGAGTGCATTTCAACCAAGATTGAAGAAGGTATATGTCGCCAACCCCCGGCTTTGAAGATCCAAAACATCCCGATATGGTGTACAAGCTAAATAAAATCAATGGCCTCAACAAGCCCTCGTGCTCGGTATGATACGATCAAAGACTTCAAGAGCAAAGGTTCAAACCTGATCCCTTGATCCCACACCTTCACGAAGACATATGATGGTGAACTTTTGTATGCCAAATATATGGGATGACATTATCTTCGCGCACCAACCGAAGTATAGTGATGAATTTGGATACATGATGCAAGAACAATATCGATGTCCATGATGGAGAGCCAAGTTCTTCCTTGTTCTTCAAATTTGTCGAAAGGAATGGCATCTTTATATCTCAAGAAAATACCTCCAAGATTGTCCGAAGTTTGGAATGCAAGAGTGCAAAGGATACACGAGCCAATGCCACCAAACACCATCCGGGTCCCGACAAATGGTAAAGAGTTCGATCAAAAGGTATACCGTCCATGATTGGTTCCTTACTTTAACTATGTGCATCTAGGCCGATATTATGCTTAGTGTTTGCATGTGTTCGATTCCAAGCGGCCCAAAGGAATCGGATCACTTAGCGAAGCAATTCTTCGATATTTGGCTCACACCCCAACACCGGATTATGGTATCCAAAGGGCTCAAAATTTATTTGGTTGATTTGGATGCTGATTATGCTGGTGACAAGGTGGATCGCAAGTCTACATCGGCACATGTCACTTTCGGGACGATCACTTGTCTGTTGGTCTTCAAAGAAGCGAACTGTATCACTCTCAACCCGAATCTGAATACATTGCGCCGGATCTTTTGCTATTTATGGATGAAGCAAACTCAAGGACTATGGCATCAATCTGAAACAAGTACCCTCTTCGACAACGAAAGCGCCATCAAGATTGCCAAAATCCAGTCCAAGACCAAGACAAAGCACATTGAAATTATCATTTTCTCGGGATCATGTCATGAAGAAAGATATTGACATCATTCACGCAACACAAGAGAATCGCGATATCTTCACAAAGCCCTTGGATGAGAAAAGGTTTTGGTTACGGTAAGTAAATATCTTGAATCCTCAAATGTCCGTGATCAACACATCCTAACAATTATGCATGTTGATGACTTAGATTGCAACACAGGAACGATATCTTCAATCAATGAAGACTTACATTCGAAAAATACATTAAGGAATTTGACTTGGCCACGATAATGAAGGCCGTGTCCGGGTCTATCTTATAAGGGGGTAACCCACCACCAAATTTCTCTGTTTGAAGTTTTCAATCATATGCTATTTCAATATCTTCGCATTTTATTTGTCTTCAACTTCAACCTATCTTCATGATTTTTTCACTATGTTGATTTGGTTGCCATATATATATATATATATATATATATATATATATATATATATATATATATATATATATATATATATAGTTCTGTCCTCTACAACATTCACTTATAGCTATGTCTTCCAAGTTGAATCTTTGAACTAAGTGAATGTGATGGACCTAATCTCTATGCTTTCTATCTCAAACCCTATCTCGTCCAAATCATATGCATTTATTGAAATCTGAATGTCTTCTTCGGCCCTTGTCGCCAGAAGACACGAGAGAAACTTTAAGTCTGTTTTAAATGATTCATCTCATCGTTGAAACTGGAGAAGCCGAACGACCATCCGACAAACTCGGGCGTGGGGAACGGGACAACTCGAGTATGTTGCATGCTTGCCATGTGCCCTCAGATGTGAACCGCCAGGCACTCGTGAATTGCGCCGCACACCTCCTTATAAATACTTGTCCCTGCGGTAAAGAAGACCTTCTTCCACCCTCCACCTCCTAAAACCCTAGCGCCACCGCTTAGCTCGACGACGCCGGCGACGTTTCTTAATTGCCGCGACTTCGATGCGTCCTCACGCCACCCAACATCGCATCTCCGCCGACGAGGTGTCCTCCGTCGCCAAGTTAGGCACGTGGATTGAACTGCCTTGCCTTTTCTTCCCGCTAGCAGTTCTTCGAGTGGTAAATATAACCTCTATTTTTACCATCCGTTTGATCTTCAAATTCATCCTACTTACCAAAATTGGTTTTGCCCATACAATGTTAGATCTATTCTGTTCGATCTCATATCGCCTTAGTATATTCACTTAAGCTTCACAACTAGTTAGATTCCTCACTTGTACTTATTCACGGATTCGCATAAACGAACCAACTTCGAGATAAGGAATGTTTCGCATCATGAGGTCAATGTCTTCAAACTTTTATCTTCAAAATCTTCCGAGAATGCATATGACCCTTCCCTTCCTCGATTCTAATGCGCACGTACATGTCCGGGAGAATCCCTTTTTCCATAGTCCATTCGCTTGCGAATTTTACAAAGATCAAACTAACTCTCCCGCCGCCTGTTTGTCCAAAAAACCAAGCCTTTGAACGATTAGCCATTCATTTGAAGTTCATGGCTGCGATAAATCAGGAAGGGCGCGACATGGGGAACCTCAAAAGATCCGCCGATGACCTCGCAGAGCTTTACAAGACGATCCCAAGAGAATTACAAACCAGAAGATAATCCAATGGATTCGACGATATTGGGCTGAAAATGGTTCAAGTACAATTTCGTGACCCGGAATATGCCGAGAAGAATGCTATCGGCCCTTGGGTGATATTCTTCGAGGCCTTCCACCCAAGAAATGGCAAGTATTCACAAGGTTTCTATCCTTGTATGGTCCGTGGACCTCACCGAAATGCCGAACCCAACGCCTTTGTCGTGTCGGACGATAATCTCTTCAAGCGCAAATTCCAGGCAAAGGTTCGCCAAGGAAAACAAGAAGTCATTGGGATTAGACTTCAACCCGGTCCCTCCGCCCCGGCCGACGCTCACGGATGTGAACCCAATGTCATTGGCCCTTTTCAAACCTTGATGGCCTCATCACCTACATCTTGGTCCAAGGTGCCAAAGTGGATCACTCGATGAGATGTTGAGTCCGATGAAGCCCAGCCGCTCCGCTCCCTCCAGCCGCAGTATAAAAAGAAAGTCAAGGCTTCAAAGTCAGCTCCCTCCAAAAGCTTCACGTGTGAAGCAATCGCCACCGCACCTCCCGGCCGCAGACCAAGATCAATCCAGTTCCAAGAAGACGGAGAAGAGAAAGAAAATTGTCAAGAATACTGAATCGACATCGACCGCGCCATTCTGCGTGAAGAGCACATTGATCTGTCCAAAGGATGAAGATCTTGCGATGATGCTCTTGAGCAACTTATCAAGAGAAAGAAGAAGAAAATCTTCAACAATTTGCCTCTTTGATGTGGAAATCATCCATCACTTCATTGATGAGTGGTTTGACACCCCAAACATCAGCTTTGAAGATTCGCAACTTCCTATCGGCCTCAGCCTTCTTTCAATGGCGCCATTGCTTCAGCTAGCTCTTGCTCAAGCATTGTTGAACTTAAGAACAAAATCGACTATGAAAAAGCTCGCCAAGAAGCATATGGCTGCACTCAGCGCAAGATGTCAAAACTTCAAGGTCATGCGACGAGCTCAAAGAAGCCTTTTCAAGAAGGTAAGAAGCAGGCCTCGTGAGCGCATGAAGAGTCCTGGCCGACAAGTGTGTGCTTGCCTACAATGAGGCCGAGAAGCGCAAGGCTCTTGGCCCCGGCATGACCCTGAATGGCTGCAAAGAGGAAGAAGTCTTCAACCACAAGGCACCTTCAAGGCAGGAAGAACCCCGATAGTCTTCCCAAGCAGCATGACTGCTCAAGCCAAAGGTCCGGCCAACCGCTTCCAACAAGAAGACGAGGGTGCCGAGGTGAAGCCGAAAAAGGAAACTTCCGAAGCCTCGATGCTCCCTCCAAGAAGAAGCTTAAGACCAAGAAGAATCGGCTGCTCCCACAGAGCCCTTGGTTGTTGAACCCATTTTGGTTCGCCCCTGCCTCGCAACCCAAGAACTTGATGACGTTCATGAGCCTGCCCACAGAGGCCCTCAAGTCGAAGAGATTCCAGCAGCTGATCCCATCATCGCCAAGACATTGGTCACCATGACAATGTTGAAGATGATGAAGTTCTTCCTCAAATTGAATACAATGTGTATCATCGCCGCTCAATTTAACAATGAATCATCAAGATTGGTCGCCCTCCGACGCCAATTGCTCAGATGCTTCATGGGCTGATCGCCTGCAACAAGAAGACTCTAGTACTCCCCAACAACAAGTCACTCCCCAACAAGTCACTCCCCAACAACAACAGAAGAAGAAGAGGAAGACTTGAGGCCCGATAACCCCATCTCCAAAGGCGCCGCCAAGATTTCGCAGCTTCAAAGGTCAAAGGCCCCAAGTACCTCTCTCGAGCTGCCCGATGAGAAGTGCACCACCAACCTGTTGCACGAAGTGTTTTCGAGCCACCCAACCGGGAATGTCTCCGAAGTCCAAGCCAAAGTCTGCGAAGACAACGCGCATCACCAAGACACCCAAGAAGAAGAAGAACGTGTCCCTACACCCTCTAATTGAAGAAGTTATTCTGATATCAACCGTGCAAGGTTCACCCTCCAACTCCTCAAGTGGAGGTTGAAAACATTGAGGCTGCCACCTCCAACACCAATGAAGCCAATGACGGGTCATGGCTAGCAAATGTGGAGCCTGCACCAACAGCTCCCGGCCAATGAAGGAAATGTGTCTGCCAATGAGGCATTCGCCTCAAGCATCTCGCCGAGCAACTCGGCCTCTGTTGCCACTGCCCAGCTCCGCCACCAAGGCCCTACACAATTGAGCAAGCATACAACTATGGTTAGCTAATCCAAGAAGATGGTTGCTCGTCCCTCCGCCTCATGCCTCGGGTCCTCGCTTGAATATCATATTGCGATAGGCCTCGTGTCTAGAAGCCGGGCCAAGATCGCAAGGTTTCCGTGCCACCTTATAGGTTCTTTCAATGCAAATGGCTTCAAAGCCCACAACACTTTTTGAAGAGCAAAGAACCCCTACACAAGGCCAAGGATATCATCCGACCGCTTCGAGCTATCAAGAACGGTTATTACTCTGCGTCATGATCAAGGGCGATTTTCCTCATATGCCAAACCGGGTTATTGTACCGGCTGCGTTAGAAGAAGCACTTGATTGCTTTCGTGATGCGTGTCTCGCTTTACATGCATAAAGAACACCGGAATGAAGAACTTGTGCTTCAATTTATGCTACCTCCACATCCGGGCTACAAAGTAGATACGAAGACATGGGTTCTCGAGTGGATGAGGAAATGTTCATCATGAAGCCAAAGCTTGACGCCATTGAGCTCACAGCCTACCCACTCCCGGAGAGTGTTTGAACCTGGTTGTCAACTCCACCCGGATGCATCGAGAGCATATTTCATAAGCCGTAACCCCAAATGATGAGTTGACAATGAAGCAT